>JAUMHN010417226.1:0-35942 GCA_032360265.1 Heliamphora ciliata
TAAACACTATTCATAATAACCTTGGGGTGTGAATTAATTTACATAGTCAGTAGTCAGTACTAAATTAATTACCCCAATTGTCCCGTTCAATACACACAAAGTGTACTGGCACAGATAGTTGGAACAATAGACGACGCTATTATCTGTTCCCCATAATCAAGACAGACCTACTAAAACTCTGTGCCACAACCGTACAGATGGTATATCCATTTCCATCTAAACTGTGAACATAAAACTTTTATTCTGCATGAACCAAAAATCTGATCTACTGTGTGCAAGTCGTACTCTACACACCAGATTAAATACTATACAGAATATCAAATATCTATGCATATCAAAGAAATGATACACATACATTATTCATAATGATTCTCATGAAATGAAAAATTAATTTTATTAAAATAAAATTAAATACTAAAAATATGGTTTTTAGTATACCAAACCTAACAGAATTTGTATTTGACTTGAGAGTGAGCATCATTTTGAGTTTAACAAAATAATTTATAGTGTGCATATTGAGATGGGGATGAGTGACCTAGCGGTAAGTCTAGTAAAAAATTTAGTTCGTGTAAACCCTTGTGCCATGAAATTGATGAAAATTATGTCCTAGTGACTTAGCAATGTGAGTTGAACCTCAGCATGGTAATGAATGGATAACCTTAGTATTAGTAAGCCCTTTCCGGTGACGATAATCTGTCTAAACATTTATTCGTCAAAAATATATCCTGTGCTAATGTTCAAAAATTGGGGAGTGAATATGAGTAAGCATTTCTACCTTTAGGCGAACTTTTGGCATCTTGTTTTGAAGATTGTCAAAAAATTTCTTGAAAAGATTGTTCACTTGGGGTCTGAAGAGAAATTTCGGGGACGAAATTCCCTAAGGGGGGAGGTTGTAGCGACCTGATGCGTTTTATTTATTTTTTGACTAATTACTTGAACATAAATTAAATTTCCCAAAATGAATTCTTGCAATAAATAAAGCATATTATAAGATATTGGGATGTGAGACCCGATTTTGTTTCTTTTCCGCTATATATATATATATATATATATATATTTGACGTGTTCATTTATGCTTATGTGTCATAGAATAGCATGTACATATGTGTTTTATGCTTGTTCGGGCTTAGAAATGTATGTTGGGTAGGATGCCGAGGTGTTGGGCGTTGTGGCGCGAATTTAAAAAAAATATAATATTTTTCGGGCAGGGTATATAAATATATAATCCTTAGATATTTGTTGAAGATATTTTCAAAACTTGTGAGATAAGTTTTCTTTTTCAAATCAAAACATCTGCCTTTTCTCTAGATTTTCTTGGGTCCTAGGCTTCGTTTTTTGCAATTGAGTAGCGGATCCTTGCTATCTACATTGAGGGTTACGCGTTTATCTAGACGGAATCTCGTTTTGACAAAGTTCATTTTCGGCCGACGTTTCGAGTTTCGAGTTTTTGACTCAACGAGGTAGGATTCTAGACTCTCATGTCTTAAAATGGTGCTACGTGGATTTATATGTGTTGTTACCATTTATAAATTCACAAAAAGTTGTTTTATGATAAAAAAGGTTGGGTTTTCTTTTTGAAACAGTTGGGTTGAACAAGAAGGGTTATTGCTAAAGTGTTGTTTTTTGGTTTCCTTGAGGTCATGGGCTTGTGGATGTCCGTGGGTTTCAAAAGTATGTGAGTTGGTGGGTTTGATTCGAGTTTGGATGATTGTTGGCTTCAAATTCCAGCAAAAAGATCAGTTTTTGCGCAGGATTGCTCGAGGAACCACTCGAGCGGTCTAGAGGGCAGTCTTGGGATGTTCTCGGGTTGCAATACCGCTAGACAGACTACTCGAGCGGTCTAGCCCGCGATCTGTTTTCGCTAGTTGAAAATTTGTTTTAAAAATCGATGTATCTCCCTTATCCGGACTCGGAAGTGGTCATTTCTGTGCTCAAATTGAAACCCCATAAGTCTTCTTTCCAATGACACCGCTTTTACAATAAAATTCTTTTTGTAGAAAAGGTTATGACCAAAAAAGTGAGGGTATGTCAAATTCTCTTATCCGTTTTTCATTCATTTTTGGTCAAATGTCTTGGAAAAGACTATTTTTCATCTTTATTGGAACTTTTTATCAAATTTCTTTTTCCTTGGGAGTTTGTTTGTGGATGATGTGACGGTTGGCCAGTGGGTCTTTTATACATGTTTAATGTATAAATGCTCAAAATGTTTTCGTAGTTAAGCTACGGGTTGATTTTTAAATGATTCTAGAGATGTGCCGGGATAGCGGGTATTTGGCACGAGTTGCCCTCAGTGGAAGTTCGAAAACGTACGCAGAGTAGGTGATTTGTACCTTCGGGTTAATCTACATAAATTAAGTGGTGGGTTCTTTGTACCCTCGGGTTTCGGACCCATAAATTAAGAAGTTACGTTGTGGTAATTCCGTATAGAACTTGTCATTACCTAATAGGTCTTAAATGATTCAAGAATAGGTAATGGACATGAGTCTATAGTTATTACCTTTGTCCATTTGTGACGAAGTTGGTACATAGGATTCATTTCTCCTTCCTCGGTCGTGTGATCCGAGTGGAAAATAACGTTTTGGTTACTGTTTTTCTTTAATTGTGAAACGCTATTAGCATTGTTGAAATGCTTGATTTTGAGAATGGAAAATTTGAGATTTTATGAAGTAAAACTGTTTTGAGACTCATGTGGTTGAGTTGAGTTTATACTATGTGATTACATATCCAACTTTACTGCATTATAGTCTGTTTTTATTAGGTTTCAGCTCACGTAGTGGGATTTTTTAAAATCTTTTTCAGGTGTCGATGTTAATGATCACAAGGAGTTGATCTAAATGTGCATGTGGTGGCCGGAAGATTATTGTGTAGCTTTCCTTTTTGTTATAGAAACATGTATTATTGTATGTGTTGCATGTTTCTGAAGGCGTGCATTGTAAACCTTGAGGAACCTTGAGGCTGTATATTATACATGTATGGACAGGTATGCATGTTGTGCTAAGAGTGAATTTTAGGTACTCTTTTAAATTCCAAAAGCTGTATTATTTTTGGATGATCGTTTTATCAGTAAACCCTATCTTTTATAAATGGTGGTTTGGTGGGCTTTTCACGTGACCCTAGTTTTTGGAGCATGACAACTTGGTATCAAAGCTCTGGGTTAGAATATCTAAGAGCCATGGGAAGAGGGTGCCTCACCTGGTGAGGGTGATTGTATATGCTTGCTTGCATGTGTTTAAGTATTTTTCTGATATGCTGATAGCTTGTTGAGTATAATAGTTTGTGTATACTTGAGTATGGAGGTTGGACCTTAGAACTAATTAGTCGCGCCTTAGGGCATTTGGATTACCAAATTTGGAAGCCAAGTTAGAAATGCATTTGGCTGACGTGTTTTTTAGCACGGAATCTAAGTAGGTTATCCAAATTGACGCGTCTTTCTTGTCGGTTCTCCTCGGTATGTGAGTTGTGTTTACATAAACTTAAATGGCTATGTGTTAGCATGATTATGTGTGTTATGTTTTTACGTTAGTAATAACTTGAAGCATGATGCATGAAAGCTTATATGGTTATATTGCCTTTGTATAGAATTATGTCCACGAGGGGAGGACGAGGACGGGGTCGTGGTCGAGGCTATGACCGAGGTCGTGCATATGTCTAGGTTCTAGAAAAAGGGGACGTTCATGTCCCGCAGGAACATGTGGGCCTGTTGACGTGGTATAGGAGATGCTTGCTACAATGGGAGCGATGGCTGAGGCAACCAGGGCTGGAGTGAGCGCTCTTGAGCCAAGGGCATCTGTGGCATTGAGGGAATTCTGTCAGTTGGATCCTTTGACCTTTTCTGGGGAACTGGACCCTAAAGTTGCTACCGAGTGGTTAGAAGTAACCGCGACGATCTTGGATACCCTGGAGATTGAGGAGGATGCATTGCGTGTTAAGTTGGAGGCGTTCCAACTTTGGGAGGATGCGAGGGAATGGTGTAAGTTTTCTAAAACCACGGTGGATAGCACATGGGCTGCTTTTACTAGGGCCTTTTTGGAGAAGTATTTTCTGAGTTCTTCGAGAGAACATACAGAGAAGAGTTTCTCTCTCTTGTTCAGGGGAAGAACCTTACCGTGGTTCAGTATGAGGCCCAGTTCGCGAATCTGTCATAGTTTGCATCTGAGATGGTGTCAACGGAGGAGTTGCGCACCAAAAGGTTTAAACAAGGCCTTTGACCTTCCATCAAGGATAGAATTGCCGCGCTGGGTTTGTGTGTTTACATTGAGATGGTGAAAGCCGCTATCTGAGTAGAGAACTCGATGGCAGAGAGCTGCAGAGCCAGGGAGAGTAGAAGCCAGTAGAGTGAGGGAGGTACACAGCTTTAGGGGTGCAAGAACAAGCGTCGAAGGTCGACTGGTCTAAATTCTCATTCTGCGCACTCGTATCAGCCACAATTGTCCACACCTGCACTTTTAGTTGCCTCGATAGGAAGGCCGAAATAGAGTGAGCTTATTTGTTATCGATGCAACCAGCCAGGAAAACGTTCACCTGAGTGCCCGCAGAAGGGCCAAGTTCAGAGTTCAACGCCTGCCCAGTCACAAGGGTGAGACCCACCAGTATGTTTTGGGTGTGACCAGTCTGGGCACATTTGTAGATACTGTCCCCGAGGAGGGAGTGTTCAGAGTGCGACAGGAGCATCAGTTGTTCCATTTGCACAGAGACGACCAACTTCTCAGCAACCTAGGGCTTAGATGCCTAGGTTTATAGAAAGAGGTGCCTCAACACAGTCTGTGAGGTAGTCGACGACCCTGGGTTATAGTGGGTAGGGCAGAGCACCACAGGGCAGAGCATATGTTCTTGCTGATCCTAGTGCTTCCAAAGCACCGGTTAGGCCCGATGCTACAGCTACTCCATCCATGATCAAAGGTACTCTCTTGGTATATAGATCATGGGCCAGTGTTCTTATCGACACGGGAGCATCACATTCATTTATTTTCTCTGCTTTTGCATCTGCATTGGGGTTAGAGATAGACTCGTTGGGTAGTGCATTGAGCATAGAGACCCTAGTTAGTGGGAATGTGGTGTTGAGTTGTGTTTATAGATCCTACGAGTTGAGGGTCACTGGTCGTTGTTTAGAGTTTGACTTTATCATTCTAGACATGACCATGTTTAATGTCATCCTAGGGATGAACTGGCTGACTACCTACCATGCCTTTATCGATTGTGATCGACGGAGGGTATTGATCTGTACGCCTGAGGGTGATTGCTTTTATTTTATGGGTGATCAGGATGAGGGCTTAGTGTCTATGCCCAGTGTTGTTCGAAACCAGTGAAACTTAGGTTTCCTTTTTTTTTTCTCTCATGTTGGATGAGACGGTTGGGGTTCGAGGGGAGTTCCCTCCAGTGGTTTGTGATTACCCATATGTCTTTCCTGACGATCTGTTCCAGTTGCCACCGAGCCGTGAGGTGGAGTTTTCTATTAATCTAGTTTCAGGAGCTGCTCCCATTTCTATGCCATCTTACCGTTTTGCATCGGCTGAGTTGCGAGAACTCAGGGTACAGCTTCAGGAGTTATTTGATAAGAGGTTTGTACATCCGAGTACGTCGCCGTGGGGAGCTCCAGCTCTTTTTGCTAAGAAGAAGGATAGGTCCTTGTAGTTGTGTATTGACTATCGAACGTTGAATCAGGTAATGGTGAAGAACAAGTATCCTATGCCAAGGATTGATGACTTGTTTAATCAGTTGAAGCGGCCAAGTTACTTCTCGAAGATTGATTTGACGTCAGGGTACCATCAGTTGTGGATTAGGGACGAAGATATATAGAAGACCACCTTTCGGACTCGTTATGGTCACTATGAGTTTCTGGTTATGCCGTTCGATTTAACGAATGCTCCTACGACATTTATGGGTTTGATGAACCGTATGTTCCATTTGTATTTGGATAGCTTTGTAGTTGTGTTCGCGGATGATATTTTTATTTATTCACCCACGAGGGAGATGCATGAGGAGCATCTACGTATTGTCTTACAGCTTCTGAGAGAGCATCACTTGTACACGAAGTTCGAGAAGTGCGAGTTTTGGATGTTAGAGGTGAGATTTCTTGGACATGTAGTGTCGAAAGATGGGGTATCGGTGGATTCTTCGAAGACTGATGCCGTGATGGATTGGAAATGACCGAAGAATGTCTTTGAGATCCACAATTTTTTGGGTTTGGCAGGCTACTATCGGCAGTTCGTAAAGGATTTTTCTAGACTTGTAGCACCGATGACGCGTCTTACACAGAAGGGAGTCATATTTGCGTGGAGCGAGTTTTGTGAGTCAAAATTCCAAAAGTTGAAGATGAGATTGACCAGTGTACTAGTGTTGATTATTTCTGAGTGAGGTTTAGGTTACACAGTATACTGTGACGCGTCACATGATAGTCTAGGTTGCGTTTTGATGCAGGGAGGTAAGGTTGTGGCTTACGGGTCTCAGCAATTGAAGACCCATGAGAAGAACTATTCGACACACGATCTGGAGTTGGCAGCTGTAGTCTTTGCTTTGAAGACATGGCAGCCCTATCTTTTTGGTGAGCACGTCGAGGTTTGCTCTGATCACAAGAGCTTAAAATACTTGTTTTCACAGAAAGACTTGAATCTACGCCAACGACGATGGATGGAGTTGTTAGAAGACTATGACTTTAACTTGTAGTACCACTTGGGAAGGGCTAATGTTGTGGCCGACGCTCTTAGTAAGAGATCTCATGGTACTTTAGCTTCCATGGCTATGCGATAGTGGTGTATGCTTGGAGATGTTGGTGAGTTTGATCTGTGTCTCGGGGAGATAAGGAGAGGTGCGACCTTATTTTCAGTAGCTTCACAACCTGCATTTGTTGCACGTGTGCTAAAGGCTCAACAGACAGATCAGGAGGCTCAGATAATACGGGACCGTATTGCTAGTGGGAAGGACACTACGGGGTGGGTTGTGAGCCCAGATCAAAGTTTAAGATTGACAGGGAGATTATTTGTACCAGAGTCATGCCGTGACAAGGTACTACATGATTTTCATCATTCACGTCTTTCAGTGCATCCAGGAGGCACGAAGATGTATCACGATCTACGCCGTCAGTTCTGGTGGACGAGAATGAAGAGGGATGTGATCCGGTTCATTTTTCGTGCCTTACTTGTCAGCAAGTAAAGGCGGAGTACCAGAGACCGACATGATTGTTACAGCTATTGCCGATATCTGAGTGGAAGTGAGAGAACGTCATGATGGATTTTGTATCAGGACTTCCTCGTTCGTGGAAGGGACACGATGCTGTTTGGGTTGTGGTTGTTAGATTGACGAAATCTGCTCACTTTCTTTCCATTCGTGTGAAGGATTCGGTGGACAGACTAGGTAGGTTGTATGTCCGTGAGATAGTCCGGCTACACGGAGCACCTGTGATTATTATTTCTGATCGAGACTCGCGCTTTACATCTCGCTTTTGGCAGAGTCTTCAGGTGGCTTTGGGGACGAACCTGATGTTCAGTACAACTTTTCACTCACAGATAGACGGTCAGTTTAAGAGGACCATACATATTTTAGAGGACATGTTGAGATCCTGTGTACTTAATTTTTAGAGTTCTTGAAAAGATCATTTACCATTGGAAGAGTTTGCATACAACAGCAGTTATTAGTCCAGCATTAGGATGGCACCATATGAGACTTTGCATGATAGGTCGTGTCGATCATCTGTGTGTTGGACAAATGTGGAAGAGACCACAATTTTGAAACTCGACTTGGTACGAGAGACGTCAGAGAAGATTCCCGTGATTTGTCAAAGTCTGGTAACCGCTGAGAGTCGCCAGAAGAGCTATGCAGATTAGAAGAGGAGACCGTTGGAGTTTGTAGTGGGGGACCATGTGTTTTTGAAAGTTTCTCCATGCAGAGGTCTGATGAGGTTTGGCCGTAGCGGGAAGCTATCACCATGTTTCATTGGACCATTCGAGATCTTTGACAGGATTGGGGAGGTAGCATACCGTCTGGTTTACCACCTCAGTTGTCGTCTGTGCACAACGTGTTTCACGTTTTCATACTTCGAAAGTATGAGCCTGACCCGTCATATGTTCTAGATTGGGCTGAGTTGGAGGTAGATGAGGATGTTACATATGAGGAGCGGCCGGTGAAGATTCTGAATGTAAAGGAACAAGTGTTGAGTGGGAGGACTATTGCTTATGTTAAGGTCCTTTCGCTTCGTCACGGGGTTGAGGAAGTGACTTGGGAGCTTGAGTCTGGGATTCGTACTAGATACCCGGAGTTGTTTGCTTATAACCTTGTAGTAAATTTCGTAGGCAAATTTTCTAAAGGGCGGAGAGTTGTGACACCCGATTTCGTTTCTTTTTTGTTTTATATATATATTTGACATGTTCATTTATACTTATGTGTCCTAGAACAGCATATATATATGTGTTTTACTCTTGTTCGAGTTTAAAAATGCATGTTGGGTAGGATCTCGAGGCCGTTGGGCATTGTGGCACAAGTTTCAAAAAAAAAAAGAAAGATATTTTTTGGGCAGGGCTTATAAATATCTGACCCTTAGATATTTATTAGAGATATTTTTAAAACTTATGAGCTAAGTTTTCTTTTTTAAATCAAAACATTTGCCTTCTCTCTAGATTTTCTTGGGGCCCGAGCTTTGTTTTTGGCGATTGAGTAGTGGATTCTTGCTATCTACATCGAGGGCTACGCGTTTATCCGAACGAAATCTCATTTCGACGAAGTCCGTTTTTGGTCGGCGTTTCGAGCTTCGAGTTTTTGACTCAACGAGATAGGATCCTAGACTTTCATGTCTTAAAAGGGCACTACATGGATTTATGTGTTGTTGTTGTTTATAAATTCACGAAAAGTTGTTTTATGATAAAAAAAGGTTGGGTTTTGTTTTTGAAACGGTTGGGTTGGACAAGAAGGGTTAGTGTTAAAGTGTTTTTTTTTGGTTCCTTGAGGTCATGGGCTCATGGATGTCCGTGGGTCTCAAAAGTATGTGAATTGGTGGGTTTGATTCGAGTTTGGATGATTCTTAGCTTCAAATTTCAACAAAAAGATTAGTTTTCTGCGCAGGACTGCACGAGCGGTCTAGAGGGCGGTCTTGGGATGTTCTTGGGTTGCCAGACCGCTGGACAAACCGTTCGAATGGTCTAGCCTGCGGTCTATTTTTGCTATTTGAAAATTTGTTTTTAAAATCGATATATCTCCCTCATCCAGACTCGGAATGGAGTCATTTTTGTGCTCTAATTGAAGCCCCAGAAGTCTTTTTTCCAATGACACCACTCTTACAATAAAATTCTTTTTGTAGCAAAAATTATGACCAAAGGAGTGAGGGTATATCAAATTCTCTTAATCGTTTTTCATTCGTTTTTGATCAAATGTCTTGGAAAAGACTATTTTTCATCCTTATTGGAACTTTTTATCAAATTTCTTGTTCCTTAGGAGTTTGTTTGTGGATGATGTGGCGGTTGGCCAGTGGGTCTTTTATACATGTTTAATGTATAACTATTCGAAATGTTTTCGTAGTTAAGCTATGGGTTAATTTTTAAATGATTCTATAGATGTGCCGGAATAGCGGGTATTTAGCACGAGTTGCCCTTGGTGGAAGTCCGAAAACGTACACAGAGTAGGTGCTTTATACGTTCGAATTAATCTCTATAAATTAAGTGGTGGGTACTTTGTACCCTCAGATTTTGGGCCCGTAAATTAAGAAGTTATGTTGTGGTAATTTCATATAGAATTTGTCATTACCTAACATGTCTTAAATGATTCAGGAATAAGTAATGGACATGAGTCTATAGTTATTACCTCTGTCCCTTGTGACAGAGTCGATATATAGGATTTATTTCTCTTTTCTCGATTGTGTGATCCGAGTAGAAAATAATATTTTGGTTACTGTTTTTCTTTAACTGTGAAACGTTATTAGCATTGTTGAAATACTTGATTTTGAGGATGAAAAACTTAGAATTTTATGAAGTAAAACCATTTTGAGACTCATGTGGTTGAGTTGAGTTTATACTATGTGATTGCATATCCTGCTTTACTACATTATAGTTTGTTTTTATTAGATTTTGGCTCCATGTAGTGGAATTTATTAAAATCTTTTTCAGGTATCGATGTTGATAATCATGAGAAGTTGATTTAGATGTACCTGTGGTGGCAGGAAGACTATTGTGTAGTTTTTTTTGTTATAGAAACATGTATTAATGTATGTGTTGTCTGTTTCTGAAGTCGCGCATCGTAAGCCTTGAGACTATATTATACATGTATGGACATGTATGCATGTTGTGCTAAGAGTTAACCTTGGGTACTCTTTTAAATTTCAAAAGCTGTATTATTTTTGGATGATCGTTTTATCAATAAACCTTATCTTTTATAAATAGTAGTTTAGTGGGCTTTTCACGTGACCCTAATTTTTGGGGCGTGACATGGGGTGTGTTGGGACATTGGGACAATAATTCTTGATAAATTTTGTAATGTTAAAAAATTTAATAAATACAATATGAATTTATTTAGAATTAAAATTGGGTAATGAAGTAAGTTATTTTAAATAAAAACAATAATAATCCATTAATGTGTTAGTATATGGGAAAATTCTAAAAAAAAAAAAGAGAAATAATAAAATAAATAAATAACTAAATTTTCCTACTTACGAGCGACGCCAAAGTTTCCCGTTCTTTTATTTTTTATTATCTTGCACTGCTTCATAAATTGGGAGTAGAGAGAGTGGATTCTAGACTTATGTGGAAAAGTAGGCTACAAACCCCAGGTTTCCCCCCACTCTTCCGCCATAGCAAACCCTCTATTTTCCCTATTTTTCATCTTTATTTTTCTCGCTTTTCCTTATGGAATTCAAGCCTCCATCTTTCTACAAGAATGTGGAAATGAAGAGAAAAACATAAATTGTTCCAAATCTCCTACCTAAAACACCACCAGTGCCACTTCCCTTTTCTCTACTTCTCTTGATTGTTTTGTTGCTTACATGGGTGTAGTAGTTACGTGGAGGCTCTAGACAACTCTAGGGATATTGGGAGCACCACATAAACAGGTATCCCAAGCCTCTCCTCCACCACATCCGGTGTTCTCTCTCTTTTTCTTTTTTTTTTTTATTTTCTTTTCTTCCCTACTCTGATAGCCAAACAGCACAAAAGCTTGAGAGCTCCTTGTTTCTACCAATTGATGGAAATATACACAGAATTGGAAGCCACCGGAAGAAAACTATGGTGTAATCAACTAAAGGCCCAAGTTAAAGATCCAAGAAGCCAATTCTAGGGATGGCCGAAAATCCTAAGGTTGAAGAATTTAGCAAAATTGCAGGGCGTGGGAGTTACACGAGGTAGGGTTTATACTAATTTGGGTGCATTACATTGAACTTTGTTGATTTTAATAAATCTTAGTGAAACTCCTGGAGCCCTAATTCTTAAGTTAAGGAATGAGTTTTTTTTTTTTTACTGAAATTCATGACTTGGTTAATTGAAAAAAATTTGGAGATTGAAATTTCCGGACACTTAAAAGTATTCGAAGCTAAATGTTTGAGATTTGTAATTAGATGTGTCATTGAATTTGTTGGATTCTAAATAGAAGAAGAGCTTAGGTTGACAATATGGTTAGACTCCATGAATGTTGTTTCAATGCTTGTAAATTTGAATGGGTAACTTAATGGATAGTTGAACTTAATGATGGAATGTGGACATTAGGTGGGTAGTTAAAGTTTTGGAACCCACTATTATATGTGATTCTTAATGATTTAGCATAGATACTTAAATTATTTTGTAAACCTGAAATGAAAATTCAACTTTAATACATGATTTAAATAAAAAGTTTGAGCAATGTGATTATAAAATGGGGATAATTACATGGTGTTGGAACCCTAGGTATCATCCACTTGAATTATGTTAATAATTAAATTAGAGAAGTATGAAACTCTTGAGATATTAATGATTTGGTGCATGAAATTCTTGGGAAAAGAGGATAGATGAGAAATTAAGGTGGAAGTTTTAATGTTAAAAAAAAAAACTAATGAGATAAAGAGTTATTGGGCTATAAATGGAATGTGTGATTTGCGTAATTCGTTAATTAGGAGAAATGAAGGGTAAATCTATAATTACTTGCTAAGAATTGAAACCTAGAGAGTATAAATCTCATGAGTAATGGTTTGAATATCCTCTTTTATTGTGAACTAATTTAAATAGGTGACTTGATGAGTTTTGTTGAATAATTATAAAAAAGTTAAATAATCTAGTAAAGCAAAATTGGATGAAAGTTGAACATAAGATTGGTGAATATTAACTTGACCTTTGTGATTTGATAAACCATGAGTTATAATTGGAGTTCCATAAAAAAAAAAGAAAGAAATGATGTAAAGACCAACGGATAACAAATTCTGGTTGTATAAATGTGAACCATGATTTGGGACTTGTGATATTGAAATGAAAAGGTACCGTGAAGGTAATTTGAGAAATCTATGTTTGTGAAAATGGATTGGGGAGATGAACTACCAGTTGATAATTAAATAATAATATGGTTAATCTAATATTGAACCAAGGATGATTAATGTGATTAAGTTGGGCTTGACTAGTTTCGCGGTAAAAGACCGCAAACTTATGCAAGATGGGTGCCGTGTGCCCTCGTGTTAGCCTCTATAAAATGGATGTGATTGTGTCGTGGTGAGTTATAGAATTATCTATTACCCAACGACTTTGCGTAGTCTGTTAGGGGAATAGGGATGAGTTTCTATAAACTGCACCCAATGACAGTTCAGTATTTTGATTAATGAAATAAAAGTGAAATGTAAAAAGAGAATTTAAGAATGTGAAAGAAAGTATGGGTTTTAAAATGTACAAGTGGATTTATTGATAATAAGAGAGGTGGTTTGTTGATAATAAGAGAGGCGAATAAATAGAAGACGAACTAAGTGGAAAAGCTAGAAAATTTAAAATTAAGAAATCAAAATGAACTCATATTATTTCTAAAGTTTCTATCAAATAGGTTATTAATGAATTGGAAGAACAAATAATGATAATAAAATTGAGAAGAACTTGAATGGAAATGAATGAATGAGAATAATGAGTTAAGCGAATTTGCGTACTAAAAATAAATGAAATTTCATGCTAAAGAAGGCGAATTGAAAGAAATAATTAACGGGTTTTAGGTAACGAGTAAGAATGAATTAAGAATGAACAAATGGCTCCTTTAAACTTAAAGTATGTTGGGTTATAACTCAGTTATGTAAATGTTTTCTTCTTAAAGTTGTTGAACAAAAGTATGTTCATTCACACTTCACAAGTCATGCATTGCATTTACTTTAGTCTCTATCCTACGAACTCCAGCTCACATTTGTTGGTTGCATTTTTTTTACAGGTCTAAATGGTCATGAGAAGGTTTAAAGCATACTTTGTACTGTATGAATGTTGAAGACGTGAAGATGATCATCTACGTTTAAATGTGGTTTATGTAAATCATGAATTATGTTTTATTGTCAAAATGGTTTAAACTTATGATGGAAATATGAATCGTAAACATAGAGTTGTAAAGATTTCACATGTTTTTTTGGAAAACATTAATGAAACTTAAACATTCTTGGATGTGCTTTATTATGAATTTTGATTCAAATATAGAAAGGTAGTTGGAATAGACGATTGTTTAATTCTATGGAATTGTCATTTGAGATAGAAAAATGTTGTGATGATAGGGAGAATGTTGTTTATTCACGGTTATTGAACTGCGAGTTGATATCCAGGTAGAGCTTGAGTATAATTGATATTGAGCTTGACAGGTCTTCAGATAAAATTTGAGATAATCCAAAAAATAGAGAAACTTCTGTCAAAATTTTTGAAAAACATATTTAGAATATTTTGGAGTTTGGGATAAGTAATAACCTATAACAAACTAAATTCAAGAGGATATCATTAAAGAAGTTTTGGTTATAGGAGAAATAAGTTACAATGTGAGGATAACGCACCTCGGAGTCGGGGGCATGACAACCTCGATGAGGTCAGGTAAGCTAATAATGTAATACCCGATTTATGGGATCCCGAGGAAGGGGTGGAGCACTTGACCTGGAGCGGAAGGCATTTTAAACCAACTCAGCTAGAAAAGGGACAAATAAGTGGGAAGGGAAAGAAAAAGGATCAAAAAGAGGAAGACGACGCTGTTCTGAGACAATTGAAGAAGACTCAGGCCAACATCAACATTTGGGGTCTGCTGATGGCTTCGCACCAGCATCAACAAGCCGCCCTGAATGTTTTGAATAAGGCTAGTGTTTCGATAGTGTTTCGATCGATGCCACCCTGGAACAGTTGATTGGACTAATCTTACTAGCAGCAGAGCCCAAAGTAATTTCCTTTTCTAATAAGGATTTACCGTTGGAAGGGAGAAACCACAATAAGCCTCTGCATATCACCGTCAAGTGCCTGGAAAAATCGGTTCCGATTACACTCATCGATAATGGGTTGGCGTTGAATGTCTGCCTGCTCAGAATGGTTGTTTGCCTGGGAATGAAGCCGGATCATTTTACGCCTAGTAACCATGGGGTTAGGGCCTATTATAACACAAGGCGAGATGTGCTTGGGCTGGTAACATTTACTGTGTCTGTGGAGCCGCTGGAAACTTCGGTGAAATTTCATGTGTTGGATGTTCCGGCATCCTTTAATTTATTGCTGGGGAGACCATGGCTCCATAACCCTGATATACAAGCAGTGCCTTCTACTCTCCATCATAACTTAAAACTGATTAAGAATGGAGCTGTGCTGACTATCCACGGGGAGGATAGTATCCAACCCCCAAGAGAAGGCGGTTCAACTCTCTTGGAAGTTTAACATGAGAGGGAGATGTCTTCCTGAATGGGTTCATGCTTGATGAAGCTCAAGCTGTGCAGATGATGTTAAAGGAGGAAGAGAGTTATATCAACCCCTATGCTATCACTATGATGGGACGTATCTCTTCTTTCCCAGGAATGGGGTTGGGTCACCAATAGCAAGGAATTTCAGTGCCCATCTAAGTGTTGCCAACCTCACAGTGCTTCGACTTGGGGTATAAACCAATAGAAGAGGATTTAGAAGAACCGAGGAAAGAACAAAGAAGAAAGAAAGATAGATACTCGGGAACGTTGAACAGTTACTTCATCAAGGAAGGGGAGGACTTTTCGTATTGTGGTTTCCCAGAACCATAGTTTGATGAAGTGATTAATCAAAAATTGCCAAGACTGAAGATCTTCTTCAGCCATAAGCTATCTGATACAAAGGAAGAGGAGGCAGCAGAGGAGAGAGAAAAGAAAGGGAAGAAGGTCCAAGAGAAAGAAGACTGGGCAGACAAGCTGGATGGTATCGACATGGGAGTATTATTCAATGATCAGATGGCTTAGATGTGCATAGCTGACCAAGATTGCTTGATGATGGGCTATGGTGTGCCAGCTAATTACATCGAGCTCATCGTGGATGCGGCTGCAAAAGATGCTAAAAATTGGTTTATACCCCAAGTCCTTGTTTTGTTCTGACAAGTTGGATGTTGAGTCTAAGGGAACATCTGTTTGTGCATCCTCTCTTTCTTTTGCTTTCAAGTTTGTAGTTCTTTCTCTTTTTAACATCAATGAAATGAACGAGATTTCTGGTTGCTCTGCTTTATTTGATTTATTTCATACACTTTCTGATGATTTTGAATTCGAAGAGGATGTTCCCGAAGAAATAAAAGCTTTAATAAAAAGAGAAGAAGAAATGCGCTCACAACCTATAATTGAAAAAACTTTGTCAATTAGTTTGGGTAATGAAACTAATCCACAAATTGTCCAAATTGGTTACTCATTATCTTTAGTTGAACGTGAGTAATTAACAACTTTATTAATAGAATTTAAAGACGTCTTTGCATGGTCTTACGAAGATATACCCGGTATTGATTCTGAAATCATCTAACACTACATCCCTTTATATCCCAATGCTAAATCGGTCAAACAAAAGTTGAGAAGAATACGGCTAGAAGGGGCATTGAAGATCAAGGAATAAGTCTATGAGCAGATAAACACTGGTTTCCTTATGGTAACCGAGTATCCGAAGTGGGTGGCTAACATCGTGCCGATTTTAAAGAAGGATGAGCGCATCCGTGTCTGTGTGGATTTTCGGGATCTCAACAAGGTTAGCACGAAGGACGACTTCCCATTGCCGCACATTGATGTCCTGGCAGATAGTACAATGGGACATGCTCTCTTGTCATTTATGTACGGCTTTCCCAAGTACAATCAGATCTTAATGGATCCCGAATATAGAGAGAAAATGACATTCACCACACCTTGGGGCACCTACTGTTACCGTCTGATCCCATTCGGTCTAAAGAATGCAGGAGTAACCTATCAGAGGGTTGTTACTACCTGATTGCATGACATGATACACAAGGAGGTTGAAGTGTATGTAGATGATATGATTGTGAAGTTCAAGGATCGAGATGGCCATATTATAGCACTGTAGAAATTTTTTAAAAGGATCAGGAAGTACAACATGCAGCTCAATCCACATAAGTGCACCTTTAGATTCATCGCAGGAAAAATGTTCGGGTTCATGATTACTCAACGATGCATCGAAGTCGAACCTTCAAAAATCAATGCAATCATGGAAATGCCTCCTCTAAGGACCAAGCAGGAAGTCAAAAGATTTCTGGGTAAAGTGTAGTTTATTAGCCAATTCATAGCCAAGTTGGCAAACACCTGTGAGCCGTTGTTCCGTCTGTTAAAGAAAGGGGCTAAGTTCGAGTGGGACCAAAAAGGCCAAGATTCCTTTGAAGCTGTGTGCAGTATCTGCAGAATCCACCTGTTCTAGCTCCTCCCGAGCCTGATAGGCCACTGATTCTCTATTTATCAGTAACCGATTTGACTATGGGATGCATGTTGGGATTAAGAAGGACATCTACTACACGAGCAAGATGATGACCGAATGTGAGATACGATACACGCCATTGGAAAAGACATGTTGGGCTTTGGTTTGAACCTCCCGAAAACTAAGGTATTATATGCTGTCTTTCACAGTGAATGTAATCTCCTGGATGGATCCTTTGAAGTACCTGTTTGAGAAGCCAGCACTAACAGGAAGACTAGCCCGTTGGTTGCTGCTGCTGTCAGTGTTTGATCTCAAGTACGTCACCAGAAAGTTAGTAAAGGGTAGAGCTGTAGCAGAATTTTTAGTAGATCAACTTATTGAAGGAGAAGAAGACACCGAATTTTAGTTCCCCAATGAGCAGCTCATCAGAGTCGGGGACGATAAATGGACTATATATTTTGATGGTGCATCCAATCAGTATGGCTATGGAATATAAGTTCTCCTTATCAGCCCTGATGAATCACATGTTGCTCTATCTCTAAAACTCAATTACGAAGTCACGAACAACCAAGCTGAGTATGAAGCATGCTTAGCCAGGTTAGAGACAACCCTAAAGGTAGGGGCAAAGAAATTAGAAGTTATTTGGGACTTGGCATTGGTGGTTTCTATGGTAAGAGGAGAATGGAAGGTTAATAACGTAACTCTGATTCTCTATTACCAAGAACTCGAGAAGTTAATTTCGTACTTTCAATCGGTGGTTTTTACCCATGTGCCGAGACTACAGAATAAGTTCACCGACGCTCTGCCTACTCTGGCGTTAATGATCAACATACCATCTGGAGTCAGGATGAGACCACTGATAATTGAGCAAAAAAGAAGACCCGTATATGAAATGGTAGCATTGATCGAAGAAAACACATACGAGCTCCCTTGGTACTTCGACATCCAGAAATTTATGGAAAAGGACGAATATCCCAATTACACCAGCAAAAAGGAGAAAAGAGCAATAAGAAGATTATTCGCACAGTTTGTTATTTGTGGAGGAAAGTTGTATAAGCGAGGACATTCTGGAGTCAACAAACTATGTGTTTACAGTAAAGAAGGTCTAGAACTAATGAAAGGGATACATGGTGGAGTCTGCGAACCTCACATGAGTGGAAATATGTTAGCCAAGAAGATCCTACGATAAGGATACTTTTGGATGACAATGGAAACAGACTACATCCAGTTCGTACGAAGGTGCCATAAGTGTCAGGTCCATTCAAACCTCATGCACGTTCTTTTGTCCCGGCTGTATAGTTTAACATCGCCATGGTCGTTCTAAGTATAGGGAATTGATGTGATCGGCAGGGTGACACCAATGGCCTTCAATGGTCATGGGTTCATTTTGGTAGCCATTGATTATTTCACCAAGTAGGTAGAAGCTGCTTCCTACCCAGTGCTAAAAGCCTCTCACGTCACCAAGTTTATCTAGAAGAATATCATTTGCCGATATAGAGTCCCCCACGAGGTTATTTCAGACAACAATTCAAGGAACGAGATGGCCATATTATTAGGTGATATGATTGTGAAGTCCAAGGATCGAGCCGGCCATATTATAGCACTGTAGAAATTCTTCAGAAGGATTATGAAGTACAACATGCGTCTTAACCCACATAAGTGTGCCTTTAGAGTTATCGCGGGAAAAATGCTCAGGTTCATGATTACTAACGATGCATCAAAGTTGACCGTTCCAAAATCAAGACAATCATGAAAATGTCTCCTCCAAGGACCGAGCGAGAAGTCTACAGATTTCTGGGCAAAGTGCAGTTTATTAGCCAATTCATAGCCAAGTTGATAACCACCTACGAGTCGTTGTTTCGTCTGTTGAAGAAAGGGGTTAAGTTCGAGTGGGACCAGAAATGCCAAGATTCCTTCGAAGTTGTGCGCCAGTATCTGTAGAATCCACCTGCTCTAGCTCCTCCCGAGCCTGATAGGCTACTGATTCTCTATTTATCAGTAACCGATTCGGCTATGGGATGCATGCTGGTACAAGAAGGAGAAATTGGGACTGAGAAGGACGTCTACTACATGAGTAAGAAAATGACCGAATGTGAGATACGATACATGCTACTGGAAAAGCAATGTTGGGCTTTAGTTTGGGCCTCCCGAAAACTAAGGCATTATATGCTGTCTTTCACAGTGAATGTAATCTCTTGGATGGATCCTTTGAAGTACCTGTTTGAGAAGCCAGCACTAACAGGAAGACTAGCCCGTTGGTTGCTGCTGCTGTCAGAGTTTGATCTCAAGTATGTCACTAGAAAGTCAGTAAAGGGCAGAGCGGTAGCAGAATTTTTAGCAGATCAACTGATTGAAGGAGATGAAGACACCGAATTTTAGTTCCCTGATAAGCAGCTCATCAGAGTCGGGGACGATAAATGGACTATATATTTTGATGGTGCATCCAATCAGTATGGCTATGGAATATAAGTTCTCCTTATCAGCCCTGATGAATCACATGTTGCTCTATCTCTAAAACTCAATTTCAAAGTCACCAACAACCAAGCTGAGTATGAAGCATGCTTAGCCGGGTTAGAGGCAGCCCTAAAGCTAGGGGCAAAGAAATTAGAAGTTATTTGGGACTTGGCATTGGTGGTTTCCCTGATAAGAGGAGAATGGAAGGTCAATGACATAACTCTAATTCTCTATTACCAAGAACTCGAGAAGTTAATTCCATACTTTCAATCGGTGGTTTTTACCCATGTGCTGAGACTACAGAATAAGTTCTCTGATGCCCTGCCTACTCAGGCGTTAATGATCGACATACCATCTGGAGTCAGGATGAGACCACTGATAATTGAGCAAAAAAGAAGACTCGCATATGAAATGGCAGCATTGATCGAAGAAAACACATACGAGCTCCCTTGGTACTTCGACATCTAGAAATTTATGGAAAAGGGCGAATATCCCAAGTACACCAGCAAAAAGGAAAAAAGAGCAATAAGAAGATTATCTACACAGTTTGTTATTTGTGGAGGAAAGTTGTATAAGCGAGGACTTTCTGGAGTCAACAAACTATGTGTTAGAAGTGAAGAAGGTCGAGAACTAATGAAAGGGATACATGCAGGAGTCTGTGAACCTCACATGAGTGGAAATATGTTAGCCAAGAAGATCCTACGATAAGGATACTTTTGGATGACAATGGAAACAGACTACATCCAGTTCGTACGAAGGTGCCATAAGTGTTAGGTCCATGCAAACCTCACGCACGTTCTTTTATCCCAGCTGTATAGTTTAACATCGCCATGGTCGTTCTAAATATAAGGAATTGATGTGATCGGCAGGGTGACACCAATGGCCTCGAATGGCCATGAGTTTATTTTGGTAGCCATTGATTATTTCACCAAGTAGGTAGAAGCTGCTTCCTACTCAGTGTTAAAAGCCTCTCACGTCACCAAGTTTATCTAGAAGAATATCATTTGCCGATATAGAGTCCCCCACGAGGTTATTTCAGACAACGGTTCACATTTTTAAGAAGTCTTGAACCTTTTTAAAGAATATCGGTTAGTTGCCCACAAGTCATCACCATACCGACCACAGACCAATGGGGCCGTCAAAGCAGCAAATAAGAACATCAAGAAGATTCTGCAAAAGATGATTAGCTCTCACAAAGATTGGCCAGAACATCTACCTTTCGCACTATCAAAAGACATCAAAGTTCACGAGAAAACACAAATAAGGAGCAAATTTTGGGTACTCGTGGCCTATAAACTAACATGAATGCACTCGTGATGGTTGATGTGACACCTAGTCTTTTGGGCACGTCGAGACATCCGTAAATATAATTAAAGAAAATATTCTAACAATTTATTCGTAGACATATGCTAAGTATTACATCATTAAGAGTTTTAGACTGATTAAAATTACATAACGTTTATAGTTTTACCAAAAGATTAACTAAAATTACAATAAGCACATGGAAACTGAACAAAAAGGAACAAAATGTGAAAATTTATTTCTTCAGCTAGCATTGTTGAGGTCCGCTGACTCTTGTCACTCACCGTGTCCTCCAAATCTGTCTTCTTCTTTGGGGGCGACTTCCTCAAAGAACTCATCCTTCTCAGCTGTGGCACGAATGCCATAAGCCATAAGCCGTAACCTAGTAGAAAACTCCCTAAACCTTCTAACCATTCTCATGGCAAAATATTCCACAACGCAAATCATTTAACACCAAGTACAATTTAAAGTCAAAGAGACAGACAAAGTTAACAATTATAGCAGGGCAAGCAGATATAGGAAAAAGTGTACAAGTATGTGATACAATAGATGCGATGAAAGTGCTTATCCCAACATATATCCAGAGTCGTAACATGAATTCCACGCCTAAAATTTTAGAGTAAACTTTATGGGAGTTGATCACAAAAGCCATCATAGCGCCTCATTGCGAATAGTAAACGTTTACCTAGGCCTTATGCCACAGCTGTTTTACTCAATGGCAGCAGCGAGAGGTCTGAGCCTCCTCCTGGGCCGCCAAAAATAATCTTCCTACATGTAATAAATTGATTTGTCCCACATTAAGACTCGTGATACCTTTACCGGTGTCAATGCAAAGTTTAAGCCATCGAAACCAGAATGCTCGTGACGAACTCGTGGTGCCCAACAATATCCATAATAAACAATTCTTTTCTTTTTCAACACTTGGGACACGCCTAGGGTGTTCAGAGGGAATATATCCCAAAATATTTATAAAAATGGCTACCAGAGACGCCCTAGACTTAGAGCCGAGAGAAAGAACAATTTCAATGTAACCCCACCCACAATGGTAGATACGGAAGAGACTCCAATATGCCGGAATGAAAATGTGACAATGCTCGTGGTGTACAACATGCGTCTCATGTACAACTATTTATAGCATGGCATCTAAGCATGGTATAGCATATGGTACAACTCATTGAAGCATGGAGTACAAGTATATAAAGCACAAGTTACAATTCATAAGACATGGATTCAACTTAGCGACATGGATTCTAATCATCAAATAATCACTCTAATACACTAATCATCCAATATAATTTAATTAAAGCCTATACTATAAGTCCCACAACATAACATATCACGCCCCAAACTCCGGGTCACGTGAAACATTCACAAATAACCAAACATTACACCCAACCCGAGAATACACTCTTAATATAAAACATACATGCATTGTATATAATCGCCAAAAGACTTACATTACACGGTTTCAACACCGGATAAACATGTAAACATACATGATACAGGAAGAACAAAAAGGAAGACTACAGATCTTTCGCCTCTCTAGCAACCCCGAGTCAACCTGCGTGACCGGTACCTAAAAACATTTCAAATCCCATACCGTGAGCCAAAGGTTAGCAAAAACTAGACAACACATGAAGTATAAGCTAAACATGCTAGGAAAACGAGGTGCAGTTTTTGACTCTCTTTCAAGCCTTTAAAACAATTTTTACATGCAAACGGGAAAGAAAGGATAAGAATCATTGTTGACTCACAAGAGTCTTGAAAACGGTTTGAAACGATTTTTATGTCACGACACACACACACCGGTCGTAAAAAAATAGTTTAAAATTGGTTCTATCCGTCCCATAATGCATTACATGCAATCCATGATCCATGTAACCGGCCCTCACATGCCACACTAACAGTCTTAAAACTGAGATAAAGATTCGTACTCAAACACACATTCCCGGGATAAACTTGTATACTACGAGGTAAAATCGTAGACCACGGGGTAAAATCGTACACCATAGGATAACACTGAATACTACGGGATAACACCGAATCAATAGGATAACACTGCGGGATAACACCGAATCAACATGATAACATTGAATACTACAGGATAACACTGAATCAATATATGCATTACTAAACCAGAGTTTAAATGCATAAAACCATATACAAACATTATGTTTCACATAACCACGTCACGTTCTTACACGTACGACATCAAAAGCCAAGCAACTCACCTACATAATCCAAACATAAATAAAGTAGAGTTATAAATACGCATAGCCAAGTATAACTTCACAACATGACACCACCCGCCACATAACCCGGCATCTACTCACATGGACACCAACAACCCACAGAACTAAGTTTAACCCAAAGGCCAACACTAAACCCCTCAAACCACGAGGTCACAAAACATCACCTTTTCCATAAAAAGGACCACGGGCCCAAACATGCCCCACACCCAACAAAGAATAAACACCACACACCTAGCTGTGCACCAACACCCATATCTAACCATGAACGTCACCCCCGAGGATGACATCTAAACAAACACCCGAGGCCACGACATGACCCCCAAAGTCACAACACAACCAACAGAGCCTTAAAAAGAATCTAATAGCATTTCAGTCGACTAATCCCATATATCAGTCAACTGAATACCGTTAGAAATCAATTAGAAACCAAGGACCTAACCACCAACCAACAAAATAATAGCCCAGGAGTTCAGTCGACTGATCCCACTCACCCAGTCGACTGAAAACACACTAAAACCAAGAAAACCAAACCAGAACGAATTCAGTCGACTGACCCTTCAAGTCCAGTCGACTGAACCCCTCACCCAACAATTCAATTGACTGAGCAACCCAGTTCAGTCGACTGACCCATGGCGAAAATAGTTTCCGAACCACTGTTTCAGCTCTTTAAACCTCGAATCAAAGCTTCCAAACTCCCATCCAACACTCTCAGACATACACACACCCAAGCCTAACACGTAGCAACCTTATAAGATATGAGTCTAGGATCCTATCTCGTTGACTTAAAAACTTGATGCCTCGATCCACGTGTAAAATTGAACTTCATCGGAATGAAACTTTATCCGGATGAACGCGTAGACCACGATGCATTTAATAAGGATCTGTTGTTGGATCGTCAAAAATCGAACCGCGAGCCCCCGAGAAGTTAGAGAGAAGGCAGAGAGAAAAAAAAACTTAGCTGAGAAGTTTTGAAAATATCCAATGCTAGATATTTATAGGCTACTAAAATATCTTTTTTTTAAAATTCACACCGCAACACCCAAAGGCCCCGCGAACCAACCCCGCATGCATATCTAAGCCCGATCATGCATCCAAAAGCATATAAACATGTTGCAACAAAAATACTAAACGCGCGTCGAAAAATGCCAAAAAAATGGGTCAGGGTATCACAACTCTACCCCTTTAAAGAAATTTTACCTCCGAAATTCAACACAAGGTCAAAAGAAAACAAACCGTCGATCGCAATCGACACAGGCATACGAGATGGTCAGCCAAACCATTCCTAGGATATAGTCACACAAGGTCAGGCGTTCTAAACAATGGCTAACTATCTCAAAGACATGGGATCTATAACTCACCGCAACCTCACATCCTCACCAACCACTGCCTCAACACAGCATACCACTCACGGAGTCCATCGCCAACTCCCAAACAGATGCAAGGAAGAAACTGGCACATAACCTGCATTCTCATAAAGTACCTCTGTGCGCTGAAGAAACATTTGTATCATCAGGCACGATCGGTGCCCTGGATGAACTAGGAGCTGTAAGTGCATACGCTCGGCCCAATGTGGCTCTGGCCTGTCTACCGTATCCTGGCATTGTCGGTAGTCATACTGACTGGATTGAAGTACTCCCACCTGCAATTCGGGAAGTCTGAACTGCAGGACGTTGATGTCGATCCTATAAAAATGAACCCTCTGGTGTGCCCACTATACTTGGCGCACTCTCTCTCTAGGGACAGGTCCTGCGGATATGTTCAGTCTGACCACATCTATAGCAAATCGATAGTTCCCTCCCCTATAACTGATCTAGTACGAAACTCTAAGACTGCCTCAATTGTGGATCCCGATACTACCTCAGCTGCTGGTAATCTAGCACACAATATCCCGATTGTCCACACTGATAACATCTAACTTCCCTCTACTCTAGCCTCTCCGACGAGGCCACCGATGGTGCTGGTACTAAAAACTGCTGTGGTCCAAATGGGTGAAACCTAGGACCAGTGGACCTCTACCTCTTGCTGGAATGCCCACCTGTATGTGCCTTTGTCCCACCCTGTAGTGTCCTGGCCTCCCTAGAAGCACAAATCTCAGTCATAGTGTTCTCCACCCTCGCTGCTACCTCCACTAGCGCTATAAACACACGAAATCCCATTCCAACCACACGTTCCCTGATCGCCGACCTCAAGCCCCGCTCAAATCTCATCGAACGCATCTTATCTGTGCTCACCAACTCCGGTGCAAACTGGGACAAGCTCGTAAACCTAGCCTCATACTACATAACTTCTATGGCCCCCTGGGTAAGAGTATAAAACTCCTCCTTGTATAAGTCCCTCTTCGAAGTCAGGAAGTATTTCTCCAGACAAACCCTCGTAAAGTTGCCCATGTGACCCCCACAATATTCCTGGCATATTTCCACCACGCGTGAGCATTACCTCTCAACTAAAAGGTGGCAAAAGAAACCCGCAACTCGTCCTCAGTTATCTGCAGCGTGTCAAGGATCCAAGTCACCAATTCCAGCCACTTTGTCGCCACTATAGGATCAAGATCTCCAGCAAAGGTAGGTGGATCCATGCACCTGAACTCCCGCATCGCTACTGTAGCCGTCGCCTCAAGCACTCCCTCTCTAACGATCTCACCTCTAGCTGCCTCAACCAGCTGTTGGATAGAACCAACCAGCACACATAGTAACTCAGTCGCGTCCATTGGTCCCTGGGGAGCATTTGTATCCCCCGCATCAGGGATAGAAATATCCCCTTAGGCAACACCACGACCACGGCCTCGCCCTCTCCTCGCAGACATCACGTCTACATGAAAGCAATGCAAAACGTAAGATGAAACGTATAAACACGAATCACATAAGCATGCTAACACATAGGCACATAGGTTCATGCTAAACAAACCCACATACCGTGGAGAATCGACAAGAATGACGCGTCAATCTAGATAACCTACTTAGATTTTCTACTAGAAATCACGTCAGCTAAATGCGTTTCTAACTTGGCTCCCAAGTTTGTTAATCCAAACGCCCAAAGGTAGGACTAATTAATCTCATAGTTCAACCCCCATGCTCACATATACACCACATTCTCATGCTTAACATGTCAACACGTTCATGTTATCAAAGCATCTAAACACATTCAATCAACCAAACGCAATCAACCTCACATGGTGAAGCACCCTCTTCCCACAGCTCTTAATTATTCGAACCCGGAGCTCTGATACCATTCTATCATGCCCCAAACTCTAGGTCACGTGAAATACTCAAAAATAACTAAACATAACACCCAACCCGAGAATACACTCTCAATATAATATATACATGCATTGTATATAATCGCCAAAAAGCTTACATTACACGATTTCAACACCGGATAAATATGTAAACATACATGATATAGGAAGAACAAAAAAAAAAGATTACAGATCTTCTGCCTCTCCAGCAACCCCGAGCCAACCTACTGACCAGTACCTAAAAAATATTTCAAATCCCACACCGTGAGCCAAAGCTTAGTAGAAACTAGACAACACATGAAGTATAAGCTAAACATGTTAGGAAAATGAAATGCAATTTTTGACTCTCTTTCAAGCCATTAAAACAATTTTTACAAGCAAACGAGAAAGCGAGGTTAAGAACCATTGTTGACTCACAAGAGCCTTCAAAACGGTTTGAAACGATTTTTATGTCACGATACACACACGGGTTGTAAAAAAAATAGTTTAAAATTAGTTCTATTCGTTCCACAATGTATTACATGCAATCCATGATCCATACAACCGTCCATCACATGCCATAATAACAGTCATAACACTGAGATAAAGATCCGTACTAAAACACACATTCCCGGGATAAAATCGTATACTACGGGATAAAGCCGCACACCACGGGATAAAACTGTACACCACAGGATAACACTGAATACTACGGGATAACACTAAATCAGCAGGATAACACTGAATACTACGGAATAACATCGAATCAACATATGCATTACTAAACTAGGGTTTAAATGCATAAAGTCATGTACAAACATTACGTTTCATATAACCACGTCACGTGCTTACACGTACGACATCAAAAGCCATGCAACTCACCTACGTAATCCAGATATAAATAAAGTAGAGTTATAAATGCACATAGCCAAGTATAACTTCACACCATGATGTCACCCGCCACATAACCCGGCATGCACTCACATGAACAACCAACAACCCACAGAACCAAGCCTAACCCGAAAGCCAACCCTAAACCCCTCAAACCACGAGGTCACAAAATATCACCTTTCCCCCAAAAAGGACCACGGGACCAAACACGCCTCTCACCCAACAATGAACAAACACCATGCACCTAACCGTGCACCAACACCCATATCTAACCATAAACGTCACCCCCGAGTGCGACATCTAAACAAACACCCGAGGCCACAACATGACCCTCGAAGCCACAACACAACCAACAGAGCCCCAAAAAGAATCCAACAATATTTCAGTCGACTAATCCCATATATCAGTCAACTGAATATCGTTATAAACCAATTGGAAACCAAGGACCCAACCACCAACCAACAAAACAACAGCCTAGGACTTCAGTCGACTAACCCCACTCACCCAGCCGACTGAAAATACATTGGAAACCAAGAAAAGCAAAACGGAACCAATTTAGTCAATTGACCCTTCAAGTCCAGTTGACTGAACCCCTCACCCAGCAATTCAGTCGACTGAACAACCCAGTTTAGTCGACTGACCCACGACAAAAACAGTTTCCGAACCACTGTTTTAGCCCTCTAAACCTCGAATCCAAGCTTCCAAACTCCCATCCAGTACCCTCAAACATACACACGCCCAAGCCTAAAACTATAACCTTGAAAGAAACACTCGACACCCGATTTTATCCACCTAAATCGACGAAGAATAGGTTTTAAAACCAAAATCCTGTTTGAACATAAAATAATTTTTCAAACATTTTTAACTGATTAAAACACACACGATTACACGTAGCACCTTTATAAGACATGAGAGTCTAGGATCCTATCTCGTTGAGTTAAAAACTCGACGCTTCGATCCACGTGCAAAATTAAACTTCGCTAGAATAAAATTTTATTTGGATAAACGAGTAAACCACGATGCCAATAACAAGGATCCGCTATTGGATCATCAAAAATCGAGTCCCGGGCCCCCGAGAAGGTAGAGAGAAGGTAGCGAGAAAAAAGAGAAAACTTAGCTGAGAAGTTTTGAAAATATCTTTTAAAAATATCTAACGCCAGATATTTATAGGCCATAAAAATATCTTTTTTTTGAAATTTACACCGTAATACCCAACGGCCCTGGGAACCAACTCCACAAGCATATCTAATCCCGATCATGCATAAAAAAACATATAAATATGCTGCAACAAAAACACTAAACGCGCGTCAAAAAATGCTGAAAAAAGAAAACGGGTCAGGATCTCACATAACATGTAACTATACACTTAACAAAATTAAGGTAAATATTCATGTGTCAATTTATATAATATAACAGTGTTTTGGGGTGCTTAAATATGGAATTAAGTTATGATTTTCAGACACCATTTAAATAAAAATATTTTCTACAACTTTTATATTTAACACTAAGTTAATATCCTAATAAAAAGAAGTCATTTGTTTCATTTAAGAGAAAAAGATTCAGCACTTTACAGAGAAAAGTACAGAAATTGGGCCTCAGTTGGTCTCAATTTTGGAGCATCAATCCAAGGGCTTTGGATCTGGTTTTTTGGATATGTTCTCATTTACTGTGTCCCCTAAAAGTTTCATGTTTAGTGCTAAGCATAGTTATTTGGAACAAGTTAGAAATTTTGGCCATTTTATAAAATGGGTTCAGTTAGCTATAAAAGGCTCAGCAGAACCTGGTTACAATAGAAAGTGTACAAAACTTTTGGGGGACCATCCGTCGGTATCTAGGTCTACTTTTTGGTCAGTAAATAGTTCAATATGTTATCTACACTTTTAATAAAAATCACTTTTGGATTTGGACACTAAAAATATGGGTTTCTTGTCAAGCAAAAACATGTGACAAAGGACTCTATCAGTCATAGATTTATAATAGTGATTTTGAGATGTGTTTCGACCTATCCAATCTCCATATTTTAGGCTCCATGTTAGTGTACAGAAATTCATACATGTTTTCTACAATTTTGATGTTTTAACCTAAGCTTGGTTGTCAATTTAACCTAAGGTTTTTATGTCTACAATTCGGGGTGGTCAAAAACTGATACTCTTTAGAAAAAAATGGCATATCATGAGTTCTACCCAGTGCAATCAGTTCAAACTAATTTTTTATGAAAGATAACTTTAAAACCTAGATCTGGACATAAACATCACACTTAGATCATTTTTCTACAATTTTTTATGACAAATCAAAGTTCGAGATAGAAAGTCAAAATAGCCTAAAAATCATGTATTTAAAGGTTTTGTGTCCGAGCTCATGGTGTGCCAAGATTTGATCTCATTTCTTCGCATGCATGTATTTTATATATAAACATCAAAGTTACAGAACTCAGATAAGTTGTTAAAATAAAAAATAACCACATGCAACCACATCTAACAACCAACTAAACATGAACAGCCCCTATTTTGACCCTACAACGCCTTTTTGATTAGTTCTTAGATTCTTGTTCTTAGATGTGTTTATAGAGATGAGTTGAGAGATATTTTTTAAGAGAATAACAGAAGATTTTTAGCAGTTTACTTACTTGTTTGAGGGCTTAAAGAGTGAAAATTTGCTTATAGGACTTGGCTTTATGCTCCTTGGTCTTCAAAGACCCAGTCTCTTGAACCCCCCTTATTTCTTCTTCTTTTTCTCTCCAAGACTTTGATGAACACTTAAGAGACTTAAATCTGGTCCCTCTCTCTCTATATTGCCAAAAACAAGGAGAACTAAGGGTGGGTTTGGCGTTTAATTTATAGGGGAAAGAGCTAGTGGTGGTAATTATGAAATTGGAAGCTTTTAATTAAAATTTCTTTGCTCCATTGGTTGCATGGGGTAGCCTTAGTCTTTTGAAACTTGTATTTTCATATATGGCTGGTGGGGAATTTGGCAGGGGCTTGTTGGTAGGCATAAAAGCTTTTTTTTTTTTGCAATAATTTGGGGTTTAAACTAAGTATTGGTACCAAATTGTACAAGAAAATGCTTTAAAAATTAATTTGAAGTATCTTTTGGTGTCCCTACCTATTAAAACATGTTATTTTAGTAATTTTATGATTAATTTAGTATTCGCATGAATTGTCATAATTTTTATAGGAATTGATTAAATAGGTGTAGACTTTTAAGTCAAATTAAGCTAGTTTGACAAGAATTAATTTTTTGACTTATTTTAGTGTGTAGAAACTTAAGTAATGATTTTTTTACTTTTCTATTATTATATTTTCATGTATATTACTTGTTTAAAAAGTCTTGGGTCATAATAATACTTAATTTGTATAAATTTTTAACATTTTTTAGCTTAAAAAGACAAAAAGTGACTTTTTGAGCATACATTCCAATGTGGCAAGCCATTTAAGGGTATTTTTATTATTTTTATTGTTATTTTGTCTTTTTTTACTTAATTATATCTAAATTTCTGATTTAGGGTGTCTATGTGTTAAAATTTAAATTTTTAAGACTTTCTACTGTAATAGGGGAAAAATAGTCATTTTACCCTAATTATGAGAATTTTTTATTTTTAACCTTATATTTCATGTTATTTACTTAATTTAGAATTCCACGAGACTTCTCTGAGTATTAGGGTTTTGCCTTTTGAGTATTAGGTCTTTTTAGGGTTTCCAGATCGAATTAGGGTTTTGGGTTAAGTTAGGGTTTCTGATCTTTCAGTGATTTAAGATTCTGTCGGCTTACCGTTACTAATACTAGGATTTTGGGCAGGGTCGCTACATGGGTCGTTACAAACCTGGTTGTTACAGCTAGGGTCTGGACTGGGTTGTTATAATCTACCCCCCTTAAAATAAATTTTGTTGAAATTTCATCCTGTACTTCATCATATGAAAGGTTGGGGATGATTTACTAGCATTGTGCCTTCTCGTCTTCAAGTTGGCTTTCTCACTTTCGTGGTACTACCCTAGAGCTTCTATTAATAGAATCTCTTTTCTTTTTAAGTACCTTACTTTGGATATCTACTAAACTCTCCTCGAAGTTACGTCCTTGTTTACTTGAAAAGAAAACAAGGACGTAGTACCACGAATATTCGTGGCGCAGGGGTTATTTGATTAGTTTTAACCTAGAAGCCTTTATCATTCAAGCGTATCCTTTCCCGGGATGACGTAACAAGTTTAACAAAAGTATAATTTAGAGCTTGCGAATGCGGCGTACCTTCGATTATAAATGCATACTCCTTTTTCTCTAGTGAAGGGAGAACACTCCATTCATCGCTCTCTAGTTGGTTAGGTTGTACCATCTTTTTCAAACCACTCATTTCTTGCTGCAATAGACTTGGTTGATCTTTGTAGCCCTGTCCCTGCTGACGGCTGTTGTAGTTTATTCCTCTTCGTAGTGGGCATTCAGACCTTTTATGTCCGGGCATCTGGCATTGATAATAGATTACTAATTTTGGCACTCTTTTTCCTAGTTGTTTCCTTCTGTCATCTTGAGAGTAAGGTTCTGAGCACGTGATCTTCTTGTTATTCCTTAGTGATCCTTCTCGATTGTCTTCTTCACTTTTTAGCGAGCAATGAGCCATCCTATGCCCTAGCTGGTTGCACTTATAACAAGCTCTTATTGTTGTTTGTTATTGTTTTGTGGCCTTGATCCAAATCTTTGTTGTTCGGAAAAAAAATTTCTTCTTAGGTGTTGGGATGTTCTGTACCCTTATGTCCGATAAGTACCATGATCCCATCTAGGGTGCGTTCCCTTGCAATCGGTCCAAATTGACTGCTAGATCTTGCAAGATTCGTGCTAGGCTTAGGATATCCACTTCCTCTCCTGTTCTATTTACTTTTACTAAACATTCATGATTCTATCTTTATCCCGCCATCTTTAAGAAGGAAAAAAGGAAAAGGATCATTGAACTGTCTGATAAGGTTGGTTCTACGTATAAGGTGAAGGCATGACACACAATATGTTTATTAGTATGAAAAGTCCTATTTAATGAGATCCTGTTATTCTTACTATAGATTGTACAGAATTATAAAACTGTAAACACATGGTTACTATCCTGGGCACTATATGAATTCCCGTATTGGACTCTAGGTCTCACTTTATTGGTTAGTAAAGATCTGTTCTTACCAATCAGTCCCTTCTATTTCTATTTCGTACATTGATAACTTGTAGTATTGTTTACACACAAAACCTCATACGGTTGCAAAAGCTGGCTCAGGACTTGTTGCAAGCGGATTTTGACCGAAGGTAAGAATTTCCTTCAATTTCCCTTATGCATACTCTTAACATGCCTTTGACGGTTCAAAATCGTGTGTTCGGATTGCCCATCAATCTAAAGATGAGTTGCGGGTCTCGATTGAATATAGTAGAGAACTTATGTTGGTGCAAAATCTCACGGATGTACTTTTTGCTTGTAATTATTGACGTGTCATGAGGTTTAACTAATAGAAAGCAAGTGATCTTGGTGCGGTGACCCATTCTAACTCGAATGTTGTTGTGCTCTTGATGTGATCTTGACAATCCTGATGATGAAGTCTATAGTCATATGTTTCTATTTTTTTCTAGTCTTTCATGGTTGCTCCGTTCCTTTTAACCTCCGTCGTTTGTTCTTGATGTGTTAGTACGTAGGGTTTGAATCTCTCTTCCAATGACTGGATCGTTTCCTCAGGCGGTTGGTTGCTCTAGGGTAAAACAAATGTGATAAAAGGTATGGTAGTGGTAAATATCTAGTTATGTGATCCATTGTGTTTGATGGTTAATTCTTTATCACGCTTTTGATGCTCATGGTTGTCGTCAAAACTCTTCATTGAAAGTAAGGATGGCAGGATTCAGATTCTAACATTTTGGTGGGAAAAGCTAGCGTGAATATCGATGCGCACAGACGTACCTCATTTGCTTACGTACTAAGGATATCATAAGCCCGAGGTTGTCTTTCATTTTTCACTTTCCTATTAGCTATATGAATCTTTTGCTTCCCGATTTATCGGATGGGTGGGTCAGCAATGAAGTTTGGGGAAGTTGAATTCTGCCATATGGTTATGTCGCGAATCCCATAGTGTGAAGCTTTCATTTCTAACTTTAGATTACTGATGGTATAGTTCTATTTGTCGGGGCCCTTGAAAAGATGTACTTAGTCCTACTTAACCATTCTTGCAGTCAGGGGTCTTGATCTCCAAAACTTTGTTAAACGCAAACGTTGACAGATGTTCTATGCTGTGACACTAAGAAGAAATCTATTTCACGCTTTGAAGAGGTGTTAGGAGGTTTTCGTGCACCGCCCTAGTTTCTCGTGAAAGAGCTAAAGCCTAATGACATAATATCCTAACGATCGTCGTTACTCATAGATCTACAGGGCAAGGTTTTGAAGGTCGATAGGCAAAAATATGCAGGGGTTCAATAAAGATAGTTTGCTCAAATTTTTTTTTACTAGTCTCAAGGAAAGCGATCATAGGGTGGTAAATAGGTAAGAGTTTAGCTGAGAATTTCAAATGGTATAAGCAAAAGATGTAGGTTGGGTTAGAACATCTTAGCGTGGAACCCAAATGGTTCAAAGATAGGTTAGCTTAAGGCAAGGTGTCAAGGCTAAGGCAATCACCGTTGACCCAAATTGAGAAGTCAGTTGAGGCTTAGATGCATTGGAGATAAGAGATCAACAATTAATGAATATTACAAAAGAGGATGTTCTCGGGACAAATCTATGCAACATCAGACCTTAACAAAAGATATGTTTAAACAATGGGTAGCTAAACTAGATATATGTCCTAAAGTTACGTCGGCCTAACGTACTCAATTCAAGTATCCAAGTCAACTCTCCAGGTTGGGATTTCAAGAGTAAATAAAGAATTTACAAAATTAATGCACACAAGTGTGGTATCAGGATCGATGGAACTGAATAAGGGCAAAAGATTTCACCAATGTCAAACATTCAGAACCGGTGATATTAGAAAGTAGGGTACTCAAGGGCTTTAATTGGGTACGAGAATTGACACAAAGGATTGAGAAAGGAACTCATAAGGATGAAGTTGCGCGGTTCTAATGGTGGTTTCTATAAAACTTAGGCTATTCTGAGTGCTTTCTCATCTAGGGGTTCGTTAACTTGTCGGTGGTTCGGTTGTTTATCAACCATCCTAGGAGAGTGTTGAGATTTGAGGGTTGTTTTAATTCTTGATTGTTTTCATGTTTTGGAATCTTATAGAATTTAGTTTGAGATCATGAGATAGCTTATGAAGAATTCATCAACAAATATTTGGATTTCAATCAAACACATAACCGGTACAAGGTTTTCTAAAGTTTACAAAACACACATACAACATTCAACTAAGGAAAGATACAACACCTAACATGCTAAGACCTAGACAAACAAATACAGATAGAAGTAGTGGATAACCGAGTCACACTCCCACGTCGCCTCATAGATACCATAGCAGCACCATTGCACTTCCACATGCCAAAAGTCCTTCGAGCCCATGTGAGCCCTATTGATTTTGGATATTGGTACCTCCAAGTACATTTTTGAATTGCTAAAGTCAATTGTTAGGTCGCGTGGGTTGATGATTCCTCTCTTATCTCTGGGTTTCTGTGTCTGCATCCACCTTACATCCATCTTGTCTCCTAATAAACCTTTGAATCTTGGTGAAACCTTCAAACGATAGATGATCTCATCACATTTCTCCAACACTCTCAGTGGACCCATGTATCTCGGGAAAGACTTAGGCTTTTTTCATTTCCACATCTTTTCTGGGAATACTCTTGCATACACCCGTTCTTCAACACGATAGTTTTTGCAGTAGTCTTGGCGGCTTCAATAGATTGCTGCGTCCGATGGTTCATCATTGTCCATCTCTGGTGGTGGTGCCTCTAGTGGATCATAAAAGAAATCGATGGCTGGCTCCTCATTGTCGCTATCATCATCCTCCGATTCCTCTTCATCCTTGCCTCAACATCTGCCTCGTTTCCTACCTCATATGGTTCTTCATCTACTCCTACTTTTTCGACCTCTTCTCCTTCATGAACTGGCCACTCATCCAAAAACATCCATGCCAACGAAAATACGTCTATCGGGTCTTCTACTTCAATGCGTTCTTCCTTGGGATTTGAGTCTTCTGGTTCAGGTGCTGCCCATGGTTCCCCAGCCGGCTCTGCGTCAGATGCCATCCTAAGATGAGAGACGATTATGAAGAGAAACTTAAGGTATAGATTTTAAGTTTTTAGAATTTTAAGTGATAAATTAATATTATCGACACTCCACAGAGCTTTAACGCTATAGAACTCGTAGTCTCCCATAAGCCAAGGCCTGAAGGTTCACTAAACCTAGGCTCTAATACCAACTGTGACGCCCTGCCTTTTGGGCACGTCGGTGTTGAAGATAATACTGCCAAGATCATTATTTTTGTAAATGATTTTCGATAAAAAAAATAACTAGATGGGCAAACGCCGAAACGAGCTCCAGATAAAACTTTTAACGAAGAACGATCAAAATAAAACTCGTGCAACCAAAGTTAATTTAGATGAATACCTTTTGTCGATCTATTTTTCAACTACGATTTGATTCTGAGTTGAAACTCCAGTCAGATCTTCTACCGTATTCCCTTATGCGATTCTCGAACGTAGTGTGTGTTACGGACTACCGTAAACTCGTACTGGTAGAATCCCAATTTATTTAGTCTTGAGAGACAAAATATTATATATCAATCAATATAAACTAGTTTAGCCTACCCGCATATATATTGGGCTACAGTAGGAACCTGTGGAGTAATTATGAGTAAGACTTCCAGTAGAACACAGATACCTACTAGCGGTTTCTGTAATTATGGAAAGACACAGCGATTTTTGCATTTTCATAAAACAAGAATTACAGTACACACCACTAAAGAACTGTAATTGCACTCTGACCCCTAATCTCAAGACCTTATTGCATTTAGCTCCTATTATTAATTGTTCACCATTTCTTCCCACGTTAAGATTCTCGATACCCGCCAATTAAATTTAATTACTGACAATTTAATTTAATTGGCATCTTGATATTCC
>JAUMHN010417227.1:0-13667 GCA_032360265.1 Heliamphora ciliata
ACCATAACTAAATGTAGAAAAATGTTCTTAAAGTGATTTTTGTGTCCAGATTTATCTTTTTGAGTTATCTTATATACAAAATTTGTTTGAAGTGATTTCATTGAGTAGAACGCCAGATGTGTCATTTTTTTCAAAGAGTGTCAGATCTTAATCACTCTAAGTTGCAGACCTAAAAACCCTAAGTTAGAGTGAGAACCAATCTTAGGTCAAAACATAAAACTTGTCGAGGACATATTTATCTTTTTGTCCACCAACAATGAGCCAACAATATGAAGTTTTGATGGGTAAAAACACCTTCCAAAGTCACTGTTGAGGTTTAGTGACTGATGGACATCTCTGTCACACATTTTTGTGAGATCCAAAACCCAACTTTTTAGAGGCCAAATCCAAAAGTGGTAAACATGAACATTGTAGCTAACATAATAAACTAAATATTGAGCAACAATCAGCCCACAATACTCTTTAATGACATCCCAAAAGTTTTGAACATTCTCTGTTAAAAACACATTCTGCAGATCCTTTTAGGCTGACTGAATCCTTTTTATAAATTGGCCAAAATCTCAAACGTTTTTCAAATAACTTGCCCTAGCACGAAACATGAAACTTGTAGGAGAGAGCTTAGACTAAAACCTCACCACAAATTAGACCTATAGCCCTTGAATTGATGCCCCAAAATAGTGGCCAACAGAGACCCAATTTTTGAGTTTTTCTCTATAAAATGCTGAATGATTTTTATTTAAATAAAATCAATGACCCCCGTGCCTTAGGATCTGGCATTAGCGATAAACATGAAAGTTGTAGGAAATATTTTTATCTAATTGGTGTTCAAATTTTAGAAATTAAATCAATGTCTATATACTTCAAAATGCTGTCGCAACTTTAAAACTAGCAATTAAACTTGTACCTAAAATTGGCTAAGTGTTCGAATGGTGTGTTACTTATGAGACTTGAGTATGTGAACCTTATATGAACTTTATGAGTAATTAGTGTATAGAAATGATAATTTTGATGAAATGAACTCATGCCGATGGTTCAATTCTATGTCGCTTAAATTGTGGTTATGCTTCGCTTGCTTGTACTTGATGCTTTAGCAACATGTACCATGTTTCCTATCATATTTATATGCTATGCTATGATTAATTGCACACGAGAAGCATATTGCACTCCATAAACATCCATATATTGCATCTTGAATTATCAGAGTCCCTTCGTATCTTTCAAATTGGGTTGGGTGACATAGAAATCATTTATTCAGTGATTGTGGATCTAGGACGTCCCTCGTTGCCATATTTGAAATAAAATGGGAGATTATTTATTTTAAAAAGGAGGTTTAGGCACCATGGGTTCGTCACTAGCTTTAATTAGACTTTGGGTTGACACATATTGAATGTCCTGGTCCTTAAGATGGGATTGGTCGACCTGGAATAAAGATGGGTAAAATTGGATAAAGGTTGGTCCCCACGCCATTGCCATTGAGTAAAACAGCTGTGGCATAAAACTTGGTAATACATTTACTATTCGTAACAAGGCGAGGATATGTTCGGTGATCAAGTGCTATCAAGTCTACTCTGTAATTCCCGGTATGGAATTCATGATATTGTCCTAAAAGTACTTGGGTTGGGCAACTGCATTGCATTCATCTGTATCACGCACTCACACAAATGTTCTTATATATATTTGTCCTGTTAAGAATGGTAAATTGTCCATCTCTTTGCCCTTAAATTTGTATTGGGTATTATACGATATGTATTGTAAGATATTTTGTTGTGAGTTTGTTAGACGGTTTAGGGAATTTGCTTCTGAGCTCCGACTCTTGGCATTCGTGCCACAGGCAATGAAGAAGAACAGTTTGAGGAGGGTACGTTCGTAGGAGAAGAAGATCTTGAGGAGCAGGGAGAGAGGTAGGAGTCGGTTAACCCCAACAATGCAGCTTGAAGACGTAGAATCTTCTCTTTTGATCTTTTGTTCAGTTTTCCACGGAAATATTGTAACTTTTGCTAAATTTTCTGGATGACTGTAATCATGAAGTATTTTGAAAAAACTCTTAACCGTTAATGATGTATTAATTATCATATGTAATTATGAATGTTCGGCTAGAATATGTCCCTTATTTATAGTTACGTATGTCCCGACGTGCCCGGGGAACGGGGCGTCACAGTTGGTATCAGAGCCTAGGTTAGTGAACCTTCAGGCCTTGGGAAATGGGAAATTACGAGTTCTGTAGCGTAGAAACTCTGTAGAATGTCTGTACTATTAATTTATCACTTATAATTTTAACAACTTAAAAATTTTTACCTTAGGATTCTCTCTGTTTTTCTTCTGTTAGGATGGCGTTCGACGTAGAGCCGGCTGGGGAACTGTGGGTAGCACTGGAACCTGAAGACTCAGATCTCGAAGAAGATCCAGAAGAGGACCCGGATGAAGAACCCGCTGAAGGGCAAGACCCAGTAGACATGTTTTCGTTAGCAGGGGTGTTTTCGGACAAGTGGCCAGCGTAGGGAGAGGAAGAGGTCGAGGAAGTAGGAGCAAACGAGGGACCCGATGTAGTAGGGGATGAGGCAGACTTCGAAGCAAACGATGAGGAGGAACTTAAGGACGACGACGAGAATGAGGAGCAAACCATCGCTTTCATTTATGATCCACTGGAGGTGCCATCGCCCGAATCAGAGGACGACAAAGAGACAGATGCAACAACCTACTAGAGCCGCCAAGACTATTCCAAGGACTACCATATTGGAGAGTGGATTTATGCCTGAGTATTCCCGAAAAGGACAAATAAGTGGAGGAAGCTGGAATCTTTCCCTCGATTTGTAGGTCTGATAAAGGTTCTAGGGAAACACGATGAAACAGCATAGCGAATGAAAGTACCGCCAGGGTTTAAGGAGCGACTTAGAGATTTGGTAAAGACCCAATGGCTGCAGATAGTAATGCCGAGAGATAAACGAGGGATCGTTGACCCACGCAGCTTAGATATCAACTTCGATGATCCGAAGACTTACGAAGAGGCACTGGTGGCCATCACAGATAGAGCTCGTAGAGGGCCAGGGAACATTTGGTATGTGGAGGTCTAATGGCATTACTATGATATTTATGAAGTAACTTGGGAACGTGAGGCAGTTGTCCGTCACTTCTGTCCGCATTTGTTAGTTTAGGATTCAATACACTAGGCGTTATGCTTTTCTTTTTGTTTGAAGGTTGTGTGTATGCTATGTGAACTTTTTGATAACTTTATACCAGCTACGTGGTTGAATGGAATGTAGATATTTATCCCAAAACAATTAAAAATGGAGGCAACCCTTCTAAATCTCAACACCCACTTAGGATAGTCGATAGACGATCAAACCACCGATAAGTTAACTAACCCCTAGATGATAACGCACTAGGAGTAGCTTAAGTTTTGAGGAGACACCGTTAAAATTCCGTAACTTCACCCTTATGAGTTTCTTTTCCTAAACCCTTATACCAACTTCTATATCGGTTAAAACTCTTTGCTTATCCTTCCTTCTAATAACACCGGTTCTCAACAATGCTACCTAGTATCATTTGTAGATAATTCTCCTCCACTCAAGTCTTATTGACAACCCTATCGGGAATTTCATCCTAGAAAATACCCTTATCCCTAAAAAAAAAATTCATTGTTGAGCCATGCCTAGATAATGTCTAGTGTTCACATTTGATTGTCCTTCAATGCAAGCCATCATCCTTGAACTAGCTCTCTGCTCGTAGGACTCAACGTCATTGCCAAGATCCTTCACCACCGTTCATTTTCCCCAACTTCAATACTATTGTCCGACTGAAGTAATTTTGTGAACTCTTAAAATCCCAACCTGGGAAGTTGACTTGCATGCTTGAATTGAAATACGTTAGGCCGACGTAATTTCAGAGCAAATATCCACTTTGGCTACCCGTTGCTTAAACATACCTTTTGTCAAAGTTTGATACTGCACAGATTGGTCCCGAGAACATCCTCTTTGTAATATTCATTAATTGCTGATTTCTTATCTTTAGTGCATCTAAGCTTCAATCGACCTCTCGACCTGAGCCAACGGTGATTGCTTTAACTATAACCCCATGCCTTTGAACCATCTGGGAGTCCACCCTAAGATATTCTAACCCTAGCGGCATCTCGTGCTTATACCATTTGAAATTCTAAACCAAACACTTATCTAGTCACTACCGTATGGTCACCTTCTCTGAAACTAGTAAGATTGAGCTGACCATCCTTATCAAACTCCACGCATGTTTTGTTCGTCGATCTTCAAAAACTTACCCGTAGATCTGTGAGTGACTACGACCGTCAGAATATTACGTTATTAGGCTTCGACGCTTTCACGAAAGACTAGGACAATGCACGAAAATCTCTTAACACTTCTTCAAATCATAGCGCAATCCTTCCTCAACATTACGACTCAAAGCACCGTCAACGTTCGCATTTAACGAAGTTTTAAAGACTGAGACCCCTGACTGTAGGAATAGTTAAGTAAGGGTTTACTCAACTGACTACACCTTTTTAAAGGAGCCGACAAGTAGAACTATGCTATTAGTAACCTATAATTAGAAACCATAGCTTCACATCAAGGGACTCATGACATCACCATGTGACAGAATTTAGGCTTTCCCTAAACTAGTTCATAGTGGACCCACAAAGCCAACAACCCAGGAAGTAATAGAATCATACTGACAGTAGAGAAGTGGAAAACAAGAAGCAACCTCGAGTTTAAAGTAACCTTCGCATGCAAAAAAAATATATATATCTGTATTCACGTTTACTTTTCCACTAAAATGTTAGTATTCGAATGCCTCCATTCCCACCTTCAATGAGGAAATTTTGACAACAACCAGGAGCATCTGAAGTCCGATGGAGAATTAACCCTCAAACCATAATGGATCACATGACTCGATAGTTGCCTCAAACATACTTTTTTTTCCTATTCAATTGCCTTAAAGTGACCAACCACCGGAGAAAATTGATCCAGTCAGTAGAAGAGACATCTAAACCCTACGTACCAATAAGTGAAGGAACAACAGCAGGAACTAAGAGAATTAATACAACGCTTGAAAAGACATAAATAAGGAAAAAGGTATATGATTACGAACTGTGTCACCAGGATCGCCAAGGTCACCCCAGAGCACGAAAACATTCGAGTTACAATGAATTGCCTCACTAAGACCGCTCGCCCTATGTCCACAAATTCTAGGACACATTGGTAGCTACAAGTAAAAAGTATATCCGAGAGATTTTACACCAACATAAGCTCTTTACCATACCTAACCAAAACTCGCATCTCGCTTGGGATTGTCTAAACACCCGGTTCTAAACCATCAAAAGTATGTTGAGAGTAAGCATAAGGAAAATTAAAGAAAACTCTTATCTTCGGTACAAACCTGCTTACAACCACGGCTCCCGAACTAGCTTTGGCAACCATATGAGGTTTTGTGTGCAAGCAATACTGCGAGATTATCAATATACGAAATAGAAGTAGAAGGGATCTGAATTGGTTGGAATAAATCTCTGCTAGTCAACATAGTGAGATCCGAAATGCAATAATAGAAATTTATATAAAACCCAGAAAAGTAGCCCTGCGTTGACAATCTACGATAAAGAACGATAGAATCTTATTGAATAAGACTTTTTATACTAATGAACAGATTAAGTGTCATGTAAGTAGAACCAACTTTAGCAAACGGTTAAGTGACCCCTTTTCCTTTTCTCTTTCTTAGAGATGGCAGGACAAAGACAAAACCATGGATGTTCAGTAAAAATAGGTGAAACTGAAGAGGAAGTGGAAGTCCTGAGCCTAGCCCGAATCTTCCAAGACCTAGTAGTCAATTTAGATCAAACACAAGAAAAGGCACCCCAGGAAGGATCATGGTATTTATCGGACCTAAGGGTACTGAATATCCCAGCACCTGAAGGAAATAATTTTTTCCGAACAACTGAGGTTTGGATCAAGACCACAAAGCAACAACAACTGACAGTAAGGGCTTGTTATAGGTGCAACCAGCCAAAAGATAAGACGATGCACTGCCCGATAAGAATGGGAAAAGATAATCAAGGAGGACCACTGAGGAACAAAAGGGGATTTGTTCCCAAAAAGTCGTACCACCCTATTGACAAACCAAGGCTAGCAAGGAGTCGACCTTCAAAGGTAAGGCTCTGCTATGAATGCGGTCAGCCCGGGCACAAAAAGTCATAATGTCTGCAGTTAGGACAAAAGGACTTGAAAAATTAATGGCAACAATGGAAACAACTGGAACCTCATTCGGGAGAGCGCCAATAGCCCATCTAAGCTACTAGGCCTATTGTCAATTAGTAGAGTGAGAAAGGAAAATCACCCCTCGATAGGAATCAAAAGCCTCAAGAGGACCCTAGCAACGGAGCAAGACTGAAAAACACCAAAAATGGCAACGAAAATCGACTAGTGGGAGAAGCAAGTGGTTTGAAAAGGGTGGTGCAACCTGACCAACCAGAGAGTGATGAGTGGAGTATTCGCCCTCCACAGGAGACAAACTCGACGATCTGCTTTAATTGTAATAAGTTCAAACATAGAAAGTTTGAATGCCCGCTACAAAGGGGAAGAAACTACAGTATTTGTAAAAAGGGAATGGGCAGTTTGGGAAGGATGATACAGCTGACCAACAAGAGAATCAATGGACAGAAGGCTCGCCTTCGCCGGAGAAAAAGGAGTATTTGTTGATGATCGGAGGTACGTCCGAATTCGCAAACTCTAAAATATACGTTAAATAAACTTGTTGCATTATCTCAGAAAAAGATACGCTTGAAGAACAAAGGCTTTTAGGTTAGCACTAGTCAAACAATTTTCGCGCCACAAGTATGCTACATGATCATTGAAAATTTTTGTAGTGATCGGTTTGAGAGATTAGTAAGGTTAAACAACCGTTTTTCCAAAATGTTGAACGTATCAACCCAACCTCATCCACACCCTCAATAACGAACAACTCAAGGATACAACTTCGAAGAGAAGAGACGCAAGTAATCATCTACAACTTCTCGCATGAAATTTTGAGGACGAAATTTATTCAAGGGGGTAGATTGTAACACCCTGGTCCGGATCCTAGTAGTAACCACCTAGATTATAACAACCCGGCTCAAACCCTAGTATTATCAACGGATACACAATGAGAACTTAGGTCGCTACATGAATAAAAGAAAACCCTAAGTAACCCGAAACCCTAAATTTGACCCAAAAATCCTAAAAGAGACCAAATACTTAGAGACAAAATCCTAACACTCAGAAAAGTCTCGAAAAAGCTTAAATTAAGTAAATAATATAAAATATTAAATTAAAAATTAAAAATTCTCATAATTAGGATAAAATGACCATTTTGCCCCTAGTACAGTAAAAAGTCATAAAAATAAAAAATTTGACACATGGATGTCCAAAATCATATATTTATATAAAATTAATTAATAAAATATAAAATAACAACAAAAATAACCAAATTGCCCTTGCATGGCCGGCCACCTAGGGAAATTTGCCCAAAAAGCTACTTTTTGCCTTTTAAGCTTAAAATGAGAAAAGATGTATTAATTAAGCATTATTTTGACCTAATACTTTTTATACAAGTAATATATATAATAATATAATGAATTTGGTAAAAAAAATAAATAAATAATTATTAAAAATCTCTACACAATAAATAAGTCAAAAAGTCAATTCTAATCAGACTAGCTTAATTTAGCTTAAAAGTCTACACTTATTTAATTAATTACTATCAAAATTATGATAAATCATAAAAATACTAAATAAATTATAAATACATTAATATAATAGGTTTTAGTAGGTTTAGATACCAAAAAGATACATAAAATTTATATTTTATGCATTTTCTTTCACAAAATAGTACCAAAACTCAATTTAAACTCCAAATTAATGCAAAAATCAGATTTGGAGCCACCCAAACATGACCCAACCGAATTCCCATCTTCACAACATGAAAATATCTCTTACATAATCCCCTTAATAAGAGCTAACCTCCCATGCAACCAATGAAAATTTAGGAAATTCAAAAATTTACTTACACACAATTATTAAGCCTCCATTATAATTTTCATTATAAAAACACACCCAAACACCCACTCTCCTTCACAAGGTTCGGCTGAGAGGGTGAAAGAGTGAGAAACCAAAAATTCTCTAAGTGTTTTCAAAGAAAAAGAAGAGAAGAGAAGGAAGAAAGAAGAAGGAGGAAAGGATCTAGGAGCAAGCTACAAAGCTAAGTCCTATTCTCCCACAACCTTTAAGCCTCCAACAAGGTAAGTAAACTCTCTAAAACCCTCTAATATTCTCCCATAAGATAACCTTCAATCCATCTCTATAATTAACCCTAAGAAAATAATATAAAGAATAACTCAAAAAGGCGTTGTATGAGTAGTTTATGGGTTATTTATGTATGAGCAAGCCTTGCATGTGTGTATTCTTGAGTTTTATGACTTAAACATGTTCTAGAGTATTGTTTTATGTGAGTTTATAACATGTATGCCAAAAAAACACAATAAAAATGGACACCGAATGAGCTAAGTTACTTGATTTTTTGGGCTTACCAAGGTTCTGCCACCAACTTTAAATCACCATAACTAAATGTAGAAAATTGGTCTTAAAGTGATTTTTGTGTCCAGATTTATCTTCTTAAGTTCTATTTCATACAAAATTGGGTTGAAGTGATTTTGTTGAGTAGAACTCCACATGTATCATTTTTACCAAAGAGTGTCAGATCATGACCACTCTGAGTTGCAGACCTAAAAATCCTAAGTTAGAGTGAGAACCGAGCTTAGGTCAAAACATAAAACATGTAGAGGACATATTTATCTTTATTTTCACCAAAAAGAAGCCAAAAATATGAAGTTTGGATGGGTCAAAACACCTTCCAAAGTCACTATTGAGGTTCAGTGACTAACAGACCTCTCTGTTACACATTTTGTGAGATCCAAAACCCAACTTTTTAGAAGTCAAATCCAAAAGTGGTAAACATGAATATTGTAGCTAACATATTAGACTAAATACTGAATAAAAAGAAACCTAAAATACCCTTTGATAATACCCCAAAGGTTTTGAACATTCTCTGTTAAAAACACATTCCACGGACCCTTTTAGGCTGACTGAACCCTTTTTATAAATTGGCCAAAATCTCAAACTTGTTTCAAATAACTTGCTCTAGCACAAAATATGAAACTTATAGGAGACATCTTAAAATAAAATCTCACCAAATAGCATACCTATATCCCTTGAATTGATGCCCTAAAATAGTAGCCAACAGAGACCTAATTTCTGAGTTTTTCTCTGTAAAATGCTGAACGATTTTTATTTCAATAAAATAAATGACCCCCGTGCCTTAGGATCTAACTCAGTGATAAACATGAAAGTTGTAAAAAAATATTTTTATCTAATTGGTATTCAAATTTTAAAAATTAGATCAATGTGTAAATACTTCAAAACGCTATCGCAACTTTAAAACTAGCAATTAAACTTGTACCTAAAATTGGCTTAGTGTTCGAATAGTGTGTTACTTATGAGGCTTGAGTATGTGAACCTTATATGAACTTTGTGAGTAATTAGTGTATGAAAATGATGCTTTTGATTAAATGAACTCATGCCGATGGTTCGATTCTATGTCGCTTAAATTGTGGCTATGCTTCGCATGCTTGTACTTAATGCTTTAGAAAGTTGTACCATGTGCCATATCATATTTATATGCCATGCTATGATTAATTGCATATGATATGCATATTGCACACCATAAACATCCATATATTGCATCTTGGATTATCAGAGTCCCTTCGTATCTTTCAAATTGGGTTGGGTGACTTGAAAATTATTTATTCAGTGGTTGTGGATCTAGGACATCCCTGGTTGCCATATTTAAAATGAAATGGGAGATTATTTATTTTAAGAAGGAGGTTTAGGCACCATGGGCTCGCCACTAGCTTTAATTAGACTTTGGGTTGACACCTAATGAATCTCTTGGTCCTTAAGGTGGGATTGGTCAACCTGGAATAAGAATGGATAAAATTGGATAAAAGTCGGTCCCTAAGCCATTGCCATTGAGTAAAACAGCTGTGGCATATAGCTCGGCAATGCATTTACTATTCCTAACGATGCGAGGATAGGTTCGGTGATCAAGAGCCATCAGGTCTACTCTTAATTCTCGGCGTGGAATTCATGATATTGTCCTGAAAATACTTGGGTTGGGCAACCGCATTGCATTCTTCTACATCACGCACTCACATAAATGTTCTTATATATATTTGTCCTGTTAAGAATGGTAAATTGTCCATCTTTTTACCCTTAAATTTGTGGTGGAAAGGTTGACTAAGTTCGCGTACTTCCTTCCTATTCGCATGAAAAACTCTGTTAATAAGCTTGGCAAGCTGTATGTGAGTGAGATTATCAGACTCCACGAAATGCCAATTTTCATAGTCTCAGACTGAGACCTCCGCTTCACATCACGCTTTTGGTAAAGTTTGCATTCAGCTATAGGGACGAGCTTATTGCTTTTCATCCTCAGACAGACGATCAATCAGAGCACACCATTTAGATACTCGAGGATATGTTGCGAGCGTGTGTTCTGGACTTTCGTGGGTCATGGGAGGACTATTTTCCTTTGGTTGATTTTGCCTACAATAATAGTTACTAGTTGAGCATCGAGATGGCACCTTACGAGGCATTATATGGTAGACCACGTAGGTCACTCGTTTGTTGGGCCAATGTTGGAGAGACAGCCGTGTTAGGGCCCGAACTTATACGTGAGACCACGAAAAAGATCGTTGCAATTTGTAAACGTTTAATGACCGCCCAAAACCGACAGAAGAGTTATGTGGATAAGAGGAGAAGACAATTGGCATTTGAGGTAGAAGACCATATGTTCTTGAAGGTCTCACAACGGAAGGGTCTGATGAGGTTTGGAAAAAGTGGAATGCTATCACCCCATTTTATTGGACCATTCGAGATCCTTGATAAGATCGAGGAGGTGGCTTTTTGTCTTGCCTTGCCACCATAGTTAGCATCCTTGCATAATGTTTTTTATGTCTATGTTGCGTAAATATGAACCGGACCCTTCACATGTGTTAAATTAGATCGAGTTGAGGGTTGAGGACGACATCACCTACGAGGAGAGACCGGTGAGAATTCTTGACACAAAGGAGAAAGTTCTACGAGGTAGAACCATTGAATATGTAAAAGCTTTCTCACTTCACCATGGTGTCGAAGAAGCTATATGGGAACAAGAGTCAAAAATTCGTAAAATGTACCCCAAGTTATTTGATTCATGATGCATGTATAATTTTGGAAACGAAATCTCCCAAGTGGGGGAGGTTGTAGAAACCCGATTCCTTTTTTTTTGCAAGGATTAATGAAACTATGTTATGATAAATTCGGTAGAAAGAGGTTAAATGTGTAACTCGCATGTGAGAATTAAAACTTGGGCATGATCACGGTTGCTAACAATGATTGTATGCTTGGTGTTGCATGAGAACATTGTTGTGAGGTGTTTAGCTTATGATTTGATTTGTTTGTACATCCTTTATTCGTGGTCACCTTTAGCCTTAACTAGTGGTGGAGAATTCGAGTAAGTGGGCACCATTAAGGGCCGCTCGAGCAGACTGTCGGAGAGCAAACTTTTTAAGCAGCGGGTTAGGCCATTTTCTTTCATTCTTCTCTTTCCCTTCTCTCTCTAAACTCTTGTTAGGGGCCCTAGAACTCTCCTTGGTGCTTCTTAGGGCTTTCATTGCCCCTCTTGGTGGTGAATCCTTGCTCCCCTCTTAGTTGAACATCCATTGAAGGTTTGAGATTAGCGTTGGAAGCTTCGTCCTCATCCATCGGTGAGAGTTTTGGTCGATTGGAGCTTGCTAGCGTGATTTTCTTGTTGCTAGAGCTTTAAAGAGGTGGGATCTATGGCTATTCTTGAATGTCTATGTGATATAAGTTATGTATTTGAAAATATGAACATGAATGTATGAAAATTGTGTTTTTTGAAACCCTAGGTTAGGATTTGATGTTAAAGAATGTTAAATCTTAGATTTATGAATGGTTTATGATGATTCGATCTTCTGGTTGTTGTTGTATATAATTAGGATTGAAAAATAATGGATTAGGGTTTGAATTTGAGTCAAAACTGTGAAAATTGCGACTTTTGGGTTTAAGGGACCTATATATTGAAATTGATAAAAATATTGGACAAATTGGGATTGTATTAGCCTATTGTGTGTGTATATATATATATATATATATTCCATGAGCGTATATGAGATGTGAAAATAGTGGGTGTTGGGTTGGGATTTTTGTGCAAAATCAATACATCGTTGGATATGGATCAAATGAAATGTTAACTTTGGATTTTAAACCTTTCTATTCGAGTATGTAATGCTTGAGATTAAAACCTTAATGGGGTTGGTTTAGAATGTGGATGACTTAATTAAAGTATCTTGTAAATAGATTGAATAATTAAGTTTGAGCACGAGTTGTTCCTTGGTGAAAGACCGAAAACTTGCGCAATGTAAGGTAGGCTCTTTATTCGGGTTAATCACCATAAAAGGGTGCTCTTGGATGGCCCACCCATCATTGTTTTCGAGAGAAATAAAAAATGTGTGCTCTCCATGTCGGGCAATAGAATGAGTAATTATTCACTAAGTATTGTGTGGCCCGATGGTAACGCCTAGGTCTATAGGCACCGTCTGACTTTGGTACCTAATTAAATCAATAAATAAATAATCCATGGTGTATAGGGAAATGTTAAGTTGATTGGGAAACGGTGGAATGACAGGTTACAATGGTTAGCTTCATTATGATCATCGAACATTGAACTATGCTCTTGTTTGAAAACTCGGTTATGTGGTGGGAATTTGATTTGGACAAACGGATTTGGTTTTGAGAAAATTCTATATTGCATTTCGCATAATCATCCTCGGATATCATACATATGTTCAATGTTAATCAATTTCCTACAAGTTTCGGCTCATATTGTTTAAAAACATTTCAGGTGATAGTGGGAAGAAAGTGTTAGTGAGATGGATGGTCGCAGGACTCTTTTTGAGTAATTTGATAGAATTAAATATTCATTGATGGCATCTTTTGAGAAATAAAATTATAAATATAATTCTCGTTTGAATATTTAGATGAAGGTAATTTGGTTGTAGTAACCCATGTTGTAAGGTTCTAAGGCCATATTTTCTTGATTTGTATGTTAGAGTTGGTATACTGAAAATCATGTTTTTAGAATTTAATTTAATTTTAATAAAATTATTTTTCTATTTTATGAGAATCTTTATGAGCAATGTATGCAATCATTTCTTTGTTATATATGGATGTCCGATATTCTATATAGTATTTAATATGGTGTGTAGAGTACGATTTGTACACAGAAGATTAGATTTTAGATTCTTTCAGAATATAAATTTTATGTTCACAGTTTAGATGGAAATGGACATACCATCGGTACGACTGTAGCATAAAATTTTAGTAGGCCTGTCATGGTTACGAGGAACAGATAATAGTGTCGTCTATTATTCCGACTTTCTGTACTAGTACACTTATGTGTATGGAACGGGACATTTGGGATAATTAATTTTATATTGATTATATAAATTAATTCACACCCCAAGGTTATTATGAATAGTACTTATCCTCTTAATCTTGAAATAATTATTGATTTGC
>JAUMHN010417238.1:0-13666 GCA_032360265.1 Heliamphora ciliata
ATAATTGGAAACTCAAGACATAATTTGAGTTAGGGCCGGGAGTTCAGTTAGGACCTTTAGTGGAATAAATTCTGGTTTGTGCGAGAAAGAATCTAGCTCGGGGACAAAGTTAGGGATATCCGATTTTCTGGTATGGTTAGCACGAGTCTTATACTTCCTCGTGATCCCTCACGTAGCCCACTACACGCACGGATATTTTTCTTATTGGTTTCGGTTATTATTTAATTTAATTAGAATGCTGATTTTACCGCCGGGGACATTCAGGGATTAAATTAAATAATGAGGGGCGATTTTTGTTTTTGGCATTCCTAGGGATTACTCCCTAGGTGGCCGGCCCTAATAAGTGGGTGGGGATTTGGTTTTATGGAAGATATACATCTCTTACTTAATTTTAGAAAAGAGGATATATATACTTAACATAATCTTTGATATATGGAATAATATATCAAAAGGAGGCTTTATATAAAACCCAAAAACCCTAATCCCCTGACCATAGCCGCCGCCCCCTGTCTCTTTTTGGCAATTAATTTTTCATTCTTGGAGAGAAGTGTGTGAGAAGAAACCAATAGAGGGAGAACTCTTCGAACGGCATCGGTGCCCACACATCGGGATCGTCGTAGTGCGTCCGGGACATACGTGAGAAGTTTGCAAGATTGTCTTCAACGTATTCAGGACTTCTTGAAACTTTTCGACAAGTTTCATAAAGGTATTATACTATTAAGATTAATATAGTTCACAGTTTTCATGAAAAACGCATACGTCATTTTTTACGGTCACGGCGTCGGTTCAAAATTGTTTCCTCTCCAACAGGGGTCTCTATGCTCAATGCACTACTCAATAGGTCTATCTGTAACCCCAATGCAGATGAAAAAGCAGAAGAGATAAAAGAATGTGATGCTCCTGTGTCGATAAGAACACTGGATCATGATCTAAAGACTAAAAGAGTACCTCTGATCATGGCTGGAGTAGCTGCAGCATCAGATGCAACTGGTGCTTTGGAAGCACTGTGATCAACAAGAACATAAGCCCTGGCCTGCAGTGGTCTGGTCTGCCCACCATATCCTTGAGTCAATGGCTGCCTCACGAACTATGCTGATGTCCCTCCTTCTGCAAACCTAAAAGTTTGGGCCTTAGGTTGCTGAGGAGTTTGCCGTCTCTGTGCAGGTGGAGCAGCTGGCGCTCCCGTTGCACTCTGAACATTCCCTTCTCGTGGACAGTATCTGCGAATATGCCCGGACTGACCACACCTAAAGCATACAGGTGGGTCTCTCGCCTGCGACTGGACAGACGCTAAACTCTGGATTTGGCCCTTCTGCGGGCACCGAATTGAACGATGTCCTGGCTGTCCGCATCAGTAACAAATCAGCTCTCTCTGCTCTAGCCTTCCTGTCGAGGCCACTGATGGTGCAAGTGTGGACCACTGCAGCTGATACGAGCCAACAAAATGAAAATTTGGTCCAGAAGACCTTTCGCGCTTTTCCCGCGCCTCTGGAACTGTGCATCTCCATTGCCCTGCTGACTCCCACCCTCTCTAACTCTGCGTCTCTCTGCCAGCGAGTTCTCCTCTCGAATAGCGGCTTCCTCCAGCGCGATGTACACATCCAAACCCAGAGCTGCAATCCTGTCTTTGATGGCAGGTCGAAGGCCCCTTTCAAACCTCTTAGTGCGCAACTCCTCTGTAGACACCATCTCTGCTGCGAACCGCGACAGATTCACGAACTTAGCCTCATACTGGACCACAGAAAGGCTCTCCTGATCAAGGGAGAGGAACTCCTCTCGGTATGTATCTCTCGAAGATCTCGAGAATTACTTCTCCAAGAAGACTCTCGTGAAAGCGGCCCACGTGTCCTCCACCGTGGTCTTGGCGAACTTTCACCACTCTCTGGCATCTTCCCATAGTTGGAACACCGTCAACTTTAACCGCAAAGCATCCTCCTCGATATCCAGAGTATCAAAGATAGCCGTGGTCACTTCCAACCACTCAGTAGCAACTTTGGGGTCCTGCTCCCTAGAAAAGGTTAGAGGATCCAACCGCCGAAATTCCCTCATAGCCACATAGGCTCTTAGCTCAGGAGCCCTCACTCCAGCCCTAGATGTCTCAGCCACAGCTCTCATAGTGACAAGCATCTCCAGTATGACGTCAGCATTGCCCACTTGTTCTTGTGGGGCATGAACGTCTCCCTCCTCTGAAATCTGAACATATGCTCGACCTCGGCCACGGCCCCGTCCCCGTCCTCCCCGCGTGGACATAATTCTATAGAAAGCATGGTAACAGGATAAGCTTTCCTATGGCATGTTATTACTAACATAAACGCAGAACACATATAGCATGCTAACACGTAGGCACTTAAAGTCATGTCAACACGTCTCACATACCGAGGAGAATCGACAAGACAGATTCGTCAATTTGAATAATCTATTCAGATTCCTTGCGAGAAAACACGTTGGCCAAACACGTTTCTAACTTGGCTTCCAAATATGTTATTCCAAACGCCCTAAGAAAAGACTCATCAATCCTAAGATTCAACCTCCATACCCACATATACACAACGGTTATGCTCAAAAAGCTAACATCATGTTATAAACAAAAACGCTTAAGCATATGCAAGCAAGCATCCATAATCAACTTCACCAGGTGATAAACCCTTTTCCCATGGCTTTTAGGTATTCGAACCCAAAGCTCTGATACCAAATTATCACGCCCCAAAATCCAGGGTCACGTGAAAATCCACCAAACACTAGTTTTATGAAAATAAGTTTTCATACATTTAAATCCACCTGTTGAAATCAAAAGAATACCCAACATGCATCTTTCATACACAGTAAATATCAGATTCAACATGGATAAATATATCGCATTGAGGCTTAGAAAACATGCCTTCCAATAGGCATACAAAAAGAAAAACTAGAAAAGTCTTCCATCACCACAGGCGTCACTAGATCATCTCCTCATGATCATCAACCTCCAAACCTGAAAATGGTTTTACAATAAAATCTCACACCGTGAGCTGAAGCCCATTAGAAACAGACTATAAAGCTGTAAAGCATGATATGAAATTATATAATGGGAGCGAACTCAACCACAAATCAAAAAGGTTTTACGTCATAAAACCCCAAGTTTCCCATAAACCTCCAAAACAGTTTTCCCTCCACAACCAAGCATTTATACAACGCAAAACAACGTTTTACAGTTGAAGGAAAATAGTAACCAAAACGTCATTTTTCCACTCGGATCACACACTGAGGAAAGATAAAATGAATCCTATGTACTGACTCCGTTACAAGGGAACAGAGGAAATAACTATAGACTCCTACCCCTTACCAAATCTCTATACATCATTGGACTGGATAGGTAATGGCAGGTTCTATACAGAGCACCATAACATCAAAGCTAACTTTACGGACTAACACTGAAGGATAAGAGCACCTACCACCTTCTTTATGGGAACTACCCCGAAGGACAAAGGCACCTACACTGCGCACGTTTCTGGACTTCCACTGAGGACAACTCGTGCCAAATACCAGTTATTCTGTATATCAGAGAATCATTTCACAAAAATCATCCCGTAACTCAACTACGAAAAATATTTTCATAAAATACATTATACATGTATTTAGATCCGTGCATCAACATGGAGATCAAACAAAAATATTTCAAAATATTTTTCTTCATTTTTAACAAAACGTTTCAAAAGTGAGACTCAACCCCAAGGGTTAGTTCCAAACCTCTAAAACACCAAGTGTTGAGGTTTTTTTTTTTATCAAAAATCACAATTTTTTACAAAACCTCCGTTTTCAAAATCACCTTTTGAAAATCATACATCCACATGTCATATACTGTAATAAACCAAGTAAAGAGAAAAACATGTTTTTTACCCGTGAAACAAGGTTTAAACACAAATATGACATTTTATGCATTTTTTACCCGGTAAAAATGCATATAATTACATAAAACACCCTTATACAGAAGTATGGTCTAGAATCCTACCTCGCTGAGTAGAAACTCAAAGCCTCAAAATTCGAACCACGTCGAAAAAAGAATTTGATTAGTTGAACACGAAGCTAGCAGCGTGAATAGCAGGGATCCACAAGCTGATCGTCGAAAACTAGGCTCGGTCAACACAAAATTATAGAGAAAAGGCAGAGAGAATTGAAGAAATAAGCTTTCTCCAAACATTCCAGGGGCTGGAATATATATAGGCTCGTCAAAAACTACGGTTAAGTCGACTGAAGAGACCACTTCGGTCGACTGAAGGAGTTCCAAAACTCCAGAACTCTCCAAACCGCCACAGTTCAGTCAACCGAATCCCCTAGTTCAGTCGATCGAACTTGAAAAACTAGGTTCAGTCGACTAGGCCAACCCCTCAAGTCGATCGAACCTCAGGGCAGAAGCGTACTGTTTTGGGTATCGGTTTAACAGTCTAAAAACCATCCCAACAAGCCTAAACAAGGTCCGAGAAAGCATAAAACACATCTACACATGTTGTTCTACAACTCCAAAGCATAAACCATGCATCGATGATATACATAAAATGAAAGAAACACGTCAACATGTATATATATAAAAAATAAAGCGGCAGAGGGTCTCACAGAGGCCGTTTGGCTCAGGAAGTTCCTGTTGGATCTAGATGTGGTTACTTCAGTTCAGTCAGCTATTACATTTTGTTGTGATAATAGCGGAGCAGTTGCAAACTCGAAAGAACCAAGAGTCCACAAAAAGGAAAGTACATTGAGCGTAAGTATCACTTGATACAAGAAATTGTACAGAGAGGTGATACTGGGACCAAGATTGCATCAGGAGACAATTTTACAGATCCTTTTACGAAGAGCTTACCGGCTAAGACTTCTGATAGTCATGTAGAGGGCATGGGAGTCAGATCTATGGCAGCATGGTTTTGAGTATAAGTGAGAAATTGTTAGAGTTGTATACTGAAAAATATATTTTTAGTATTTAATTTTATTTTAATAAAATTAATTTTTCATTTTATGAGAATCTTAATGAGCAATATATGCAATATCATTTCTTTAATATTATGCATGGATGTCTTTTATTCTATACAGTATTGAATCTGGTGTGTAGAGTATGATTTGCACACAAAAGATCATATTTTAGGTTCTTGCAGAATATAAGTATTTGTTCACAGTTTAGATGGAAATGGACATACCATCGGTACGACTGTAGCACAAAGTTTTTGTAGACTTGTCTTGATTACGGGGAACAGATAATAGCGTCGTCTATTGTTCTGACTCTCTGTGCTTGTACACTTTGTGTGTATTGAACGGGACACATTGGGATAATTAATTTTATACTGACTATATAAATTAATTCACACTCCAAGTTTATTATAAGAGTGTTTATGCTCTTAATCCTGAAATAATTATCGATTTGCGTATATTTAATATTCGTTGTTTTGACTCATTAGAGAGTGCAATGTTATATGGGTTTATATTCTCGATAAGTTGGATAACGGTATTAATTATATGGTGAATATTAATTATTGATGGAATCTACTTCTCGAATAATCGAGATTGACGATAACCCCTTAAGGAAGCTTATAAGTTTTGACCGGGTTAAACCCTGCAGGTGGATTTGATTATCCGGCGGTCAAATAAATTAAGCAGAAGGGCTTAAGGACTTTAAAGATGCCGATTTGTCACGCCCGAACCCTGGGGACCCGTGAACTAACCCCAAACCAACCCGTCTAAAGGTCATCCATTAACATTTCCACTTTTCTCTAGATTTAAATTCACAACTTATTTGGAAATTAATGGTTTTTTGAGCAACTATATTTTTATTTCATCGATGCATAACAAATTTTAAATAATGCATTAAGTCCCACTAGATCGTTTACAAGACACAATGTCATTTCACTCGTTCGACTTATCCAAAATATAAGAACAAGATAAATTACATCAAATCCCTTAACTTTATGTGTACATATAGTATAAAGACAAGAAACACGAGACTCATCTTCTAGCCCTTTCCCAAAGTGCATCCATCGTCTCGGTATCATCTGTTCTCCTCGAAACCTAAAAAATGGTTTAGCAGTCATACGTGAGCCGAAACTCGTAGGATATAGATTAACCCAGATGTAATGCATGATTTGTGAGGTGTGATGGGTGCAACCGAAGTAAAAATGCAAATCTTTACCAATTCATTATACCTTCACACGCATATACCCATGCACGCCAATTTGTTCCCATTTATCCTTTTGTATTATCCATATTATCATCCCATTATCTGATTTTTCACAAAAATCGTGTCACAGATTCATTACTCAGTTTATCACAAAATTGTATCACGTTTAATGAACTGGTGTCGGGTGCAGCTTATAGAAACCCCTCTCTATTAATTCTCAATAGGCTACACGAAGTCATTGGGTAATAGATAGCTATAAAACTCACCACGACACAACACCACATTTCGGGAGCTAACCCGTGGGCATGTGGTCCCCATCTTGAGCAAGTTTTCGGTCTTTCACCGCAGACCCGTCAGGCCAACTTAATTCACATCAATCCATGCGGTTCATTATTCCTGATACTATCATTTTTTAAAGACCCGGGAGTCCAACCCATAACTGGTTCCTCTCTCCAAATATTTTCTCATAGCACCTCTTTTTAATTTTTACATTTCAGCTTCCCATTTTATTTCCAGTCAAGTCTTATTTTAGTATTCAATCATTTCTTTCAATTCAAGTGCAACCATAAATTTCAACACATAATTTCTCATAAATCACATTTCATTTATTAATTTCATGAAATGCCAATGCATAATTAACTCACACAAAACCATGTCATTTGAAATAAACGGAATGCACCCATTATAGATAATTATATATATATATATATATATATATATATATATATATATTAGAAACTCAAGTTCTCTTCAGAATGCTTAACAAGCCCAAAGATGACCATGTCGTACCACAACCTTCAGAAACCCATAAAACCTTCGTTATATGTTGCAAACCTATTTCATCGTAAAATCCAACCAATCGGTATAATATGTGCATCCCAACCCAAGTGTAGTGAAATAGGTATATCCATAGCCCAAGAGATAAGAAATTTGATGAAAAGATTTGATATTGATGAAAATATCATTTTTTCAAAGCATTTGGCTAAAAACGGGTGGAAAATGGTTAAAAAAAATTTGACATACTCTCACTATTTTAATCATAACTTTTTTTACAAAAAGAATTTTTTTGTGAGAGTAGTCTTGTTAGAGAAAGAGGACTTCTGGGGATTCGATTTGAGTACAAAAACGACCTTATTCGGAGTCCGAATGAGGGAGATATGATCAAAAGAAGTTGGCCCTGTGTATCCAGTCCGCTCGAGCGGACGTTGGGCGCTCGAGCGCCTAACTCTTTGCCAGTTGACCGCTCGAGCTGACAGGGCTCCGCTCGAGCGCGCTGGTGCCCAAGCAAAACCCAAATTTTCCCCTATTTTGTGTTTCTAACCTCAAATCTCTCAAACACTCACAAATTAAGCTTTAAATCCCAAATTCCAGCATAAGACATTAAGTTCCAAGTCACACAACCCTCTTTTAACAACAATTTTGCAAAACCATGGTTAAATCACTTCTCCAAGAAATCAATTTTCATAAAACCCAACTTAACTCACACACACGTACCATGCTTTCAACTTCCACATGAGATTAACTATATTTTTAACTCGTGTAAGCAAAATATCAACCCAAATCACACTAAACATATGAGAAAATCTAAATCCTACCTCGGATTTGCTCAAAAGCTTGATATTCATCCAAGTTCTTCCTTATAGGGTTTTGATGTTGAGAGATCTTGGTTCCTTGATACTCCATCTTCCACCTCCTTGCTCTATAGCTTGATTTTCATCCTTAGTTGCTCTCGATCTAGCTTCAATCCTTCAATTTGAGTGATGGAGGGTTAGTTTTTTTTTTGTTTTTTGTTTTGGGTTTCTCTCACTCTCTCTCTCAAAGAGTGGAAAAAGAAGAAGAAGAAGAGAAATAGATCTCTCTCTCTTTTTCATGTGGCTATGCATATATATATATATATATATATATATATATATATCCCCACTCTCTCTCTCCAAGGTTCAAGAATATTATATAAGTTTCCCGATAGTCCGCGCGAGCGGACCCCCACCGCTCGAGCGGTGACCCCTGAAGCAGAATTCTACAAATTTTCTTAAAATTCAACTCAAACCTCCAACTTTGCTCACATTTATTTATTTCGAATTATCCATTAACAAAACCATAACAACACCATCCATCTTCATGTATCTCAATTTCACTTTCACATATTACTAATTCAACCTTTTACGAATAAAAATTTTATAGCCCTCATGCCCAAATTTATTTTGGTCTCTTCTCTTACCGAAAATATCAAAAATAAAATAAACATGTGTTGGGTCTCTACAACTTTCCCCCCTTTTTGTGAATTTCGTCCTCGAAATTCGTCTCAAGTCATACCAAATCTTTCTTTAATCTTAATATAAGTTCTCACACTTTGCTAGTTGCTCAGCCCGCGTAGTCTCTTTCTTAGTTTGCGATCCTGATCGTTCTTTTGAAGTGACATGACTCAAGGGTGTTAACACTCTTTTGTTTCCAAAAGTATGATACTAACATCAGACTGAACTGCCGAATATCAATATTTCACAAATATTAGAATTATCCATTAATCATCGTTCATCCTGACGTCAATTCTTATCTAAAATCAACATTTAAACACTTTAAATAAAAACGAGTCAGATTACTGCACGACAAAATTTAACATCAAGGCTGAAGTCAACCATTCCTACACTAGCTATTGACGATTCCTCCGTGACCATCATCTTACTCACATACACCTTTCCAAAGAATAAATATTCTCAACCACAGCATTATGCATCACAGGTCTTACCGCCTCTAAGATTCTCCCAATTTCCTCGAATCACAGTCTAATTCACAGCTGTATTCTAATGTAAACCGAGGACTACTCCAACCCAAACACATGTTTCCCAAACTCGAACATTGTTCACATGGGTTACAAGTATTACTCCCAAAAATTTGCCCATGCCTTTACGACCAACTAACGATCACAACTTAAACCATATCACTGCTTGCACTACATCACTCTAGCCTTTCAACCATCGAAACTAACATTGCTGCCTGAACTCCATGAGCCACTAAGATTGAGCATATCGCATGAGTCAAACATCTCATAGGTAGACATTTACCTATACAAACTGAATCACATCCTTCTTCGTGACGCCATACACATACCCATTGGTTTCTCGAATCTACAACGTTTCAAATTATTTAATTATTGGTCTCCCACAATTATATTACTCCACTTATCCACACTATCACCTATATTCACGCCTTCCCTTCAAATGGTCGACCTACTCTTCACACATTAGGAATTTTGAGAAATCCAAAGCTCCTAACAGAACATAATTCTAGACTCACAAGAGCCTATCAGACCCATCACGCGAATATTCCAGCCGCAAGGTTTCAACAAAATTTCCACTCTACCAAGAACTAAAAAAATGCAACCATACCCACACAACCAGAATAAGCTGCACACCACGGCTAACAATGCTCGGTTAATCAGTGCAGAAAAGGATTCTATGCTTCGACACGAACTTCCTCGTCAATAAGGACAAACATTCTTGGTCTACCAACCCAATCTCCAAAGGAACGCTACCTTACACATTTATATTCACACAGTAAAGTAAACAGACTCCACCCAGAAAATCCACAGGGAACTCAGCCCTCCAATCACCCGATTCCGGCAGTATCCATATCCTAAGGCACACGCTCATAGATCACAACACGAGCACTATTCCATTGAGACTCCCATCTTCCCAAAACCACTAGAAATCATGACCCAACCTCAGTGTACTCCCAATACTTATCAACACTTGGCCTTCACAGTATCCTGTAAGTCTCACCTTGAGGTTGCCCAGTTCATAGCCGCACAACTATCGTCAACTCTGATCATAATATCCAAGTCATCTGCTGTACTTAAGCTGTTAACTCTCTGACCTCATTCGCACACATACGAACATCATCAATTCTCATACCCCGTACTACACATTCAATAGGACTACATGCTTATCACTTGTCATACACGGAGGTACAAATCCAATATTCCCATCACGCCAAGACCTCACCTTTCAAGGTTGAGACTTACTAACCTAACTCCCATTAGGCAAATCTTAGTCATGCCACGGCCTTAAGCCCACTGTCCTAGCAACTTACGTGGAAAGCGCACGACACCAAACAAAAGAAAATCAATTCCTGAAACCTTTCATCCGATGTTAATAATAACTTCTACGATCACGCAGACGCTTCTCGCAATCTCGTTTCTAGGTATGCATCTATTACAGACATCTAAACACACAGTTTCTCACCTATCGTCCCAAGTCACCTAAGACACACGGTATACTACTGAACTTTATTACTCCACACTTCGTTTTCCCTGAGCAAACAACAACATACCCTTCTGTGAACCTATGGTCGAATATAAGCAATCTCTAGACATATCATACTCAAAACACACCATCTTAGAACTAGGCCAACCACACCATCGAACCCTTTTACGTTCTTTTTAAACCTCATACCTCCAACACATTTCTGAGCACGGTCTCCTAATTATGAGGGCAACAACTAAACCATGGTCCTGCATTCTCATAGGAATCTCACAGAACTGATATTTGAGAATCTCATCACGTAAATAACTCAATCACTAAACTTCCTTAGGGATCTCACTCAATAAAAACTAAAGCTATCGATATTCCATACAAACCAAACTACATCTTCAGAGACCTCACCCAAATGCTTGGGTTTACGGGGTAAAGAAAACGGGTTCTCTAAGGAACCACGGGAAGGATAATCACACTATTCAACCACCCACAAAACATCTCTCCCACTAGGAAGACAACGAATCGGCTCTAGGCTCTTGCTCTACGTCACTACCTCTTAGGACCACCATTACACACTCGGTTTGAAAGAATGTTAATCACTAGTCTTGTAAAGATAATCTTGTAAAGACATTGGACATCATCATACAAACGTAGTTGGCCACCCATCACGATGAGCATATCTTTCGTCGTGCTAGGTCTTCACACTTAGATCTCTACCCAAGCACATTAACTATCGCTTACTCCTTCACATCTCAACGAGGCTTCACACGTGTCCACAAGACTCTCACCGGTTAACCACCAAGGATAACGCCACATATATTCGCATCACTTTAGCACATCTACTTATGGGTCACGTCATACGAACAAGCAAATAAGTAGGCTAAACTATACTATAGTCTTCAGCTCGCAACTCCAGTACATCCATCGAAAATTGTAAAGCGTTTAACTAGAAACACTTATCTCTTTCATCACCATACACTGACCACCGACACACAGCTGCCCAATCATGAAAGCAACTACGCATCACATGAACAAATAATTCTTGCTTACCAATTTTAAACCCAAGACACCACCCTATCGCCTACCCCGTAAAGGTAACACAACACCACCGCACCCAGACTTTAAGCTGAATATAGACCACTGCCATCGTCCTCTTAAGGGATCTCTTCCTATCAACATGTCATCTTAAAACGATCAAGCCAGCCATACCAAGAACATCTATCACCTATCCCATAAGCCTCATACACTCACATTCACATTCACATTCTTACCATACACCATATTTTTCACATAATCTCCTATTCTTGAGAACGACGACCCAAGTCACAAAACTCTTCTCCATGAAACTTCCCAAACGACCTCAAATCTTTGTTCACCACATAACAACTACCATCGATATACATCTCCTCTTACGTACACGCACATCACTCAACAACCAACCCATCGATAACATCTTCATTCCATATATTCTTTTCACATACATTTTTAACTTTTATCAAGAAACACAACTCAGCATCACGCCATAAAGAAAATATAAGGGTCATCAATCTGACCTTCAAAATCACAAAATACCACAGTGGTTATCAACAACACTCCTTAGGGTAAGGGACATTCCCAACCACGCATCTAAGCACAAACTTTCTAACACACTTTAGGCCAGAGATTATTACGCTCTCGTCCACTATGTTCTCGTCCACTATGCTCCTGTCCTTACCCGATCTTGGGGTACACGGCTCATGACACAGCACGACTCAAGACATAGCACGGCTCATGACGTATATAATCCTCAATGGGCCTAAAATCACACCTCATATCCATCCATAACCAACAACCTCCAAGGGGTTTCAAACAATCTACCATACTTGTTCGTCAAACTACTGGTAACTCAACACATAACGAATAGCTAACTACGATCACTCTCGACTCACATGGATACAACATACTCCGAATAGTCATTTCTCATCTCTCGAGCTTACACCCACCACAATCACTGACCACTGGGTCGTAATTCCACCACTCATACCACCATTTAGATCACAACTCATCCTAGCCCCACGGGCATAATTCCTATAACAAGGATATCACGACACCCAACTAGGTCAAGCTCAATCTAACCTCCTAAAGTTAAGCTACATACTACTCAACACCTATTCACATCACATCCACATATTCACATATCGAGGGAAAGTCTCAGAACAACGCTACAATCTAGGCAACTAATTCAAATTTCTCATAGAAAGAACAAATGCTTTTCTATTTTGAACCCCAAAATAGTTGATCGGACACCATATGGCATGCCACATCACCCTAAGACTCAACCGTCCATGCTCATATAAACACATAGCACGCGCATCACAATTCAATCGTAGACCCATGCAAGCACACAACTCATGCCGTGTAGTGGTGCCTAACTTAGACAAACAGGTCACGTACTAAGGTCATCGTTACTTTCCATGACTTCTAGGTATTCAAACCTAGAGCTTTGATACCATTTGTCATGCCCCAAATCCCGGGGACTCGTGAACTAACCCCAAACCGAACCGTCTAAAGGTCATCCATTAACATTTCAATTTTTCTCTAGATTTAAATTCACAACTTATTTGGAAATAAATATTTTCTTGAGCAACTATATTTTTATTTCATCGATGCATAACAAATTTTAAATAATGCATTAAGTTCCACAAGATCGTTTACAAAACAAAATGTCATTTCACTCGTCCGACTCATCCAAAATATAAGAACAAGATTAATTACACCAAGTCCCTTAACTTTATGTGTGCATATGGCATAAAGAAAAGAAACACTAGACCCATCTTCTAGCCCTTTCCCAAAGTGCATCCATCGTCTCGGTATCATCTGTTCTCCTTAGAACCTGAAAAATGGTTTAGCAGTCGTAGGTGAGTCGAAGCTCGTAGGATATAGATTAACTCAGATGTAATGCATGATTTGTGAGGTGTGATGGGTGCAACTGAAGTAAAAATGCAAATCTTTACCAATTCATTATACCTTCACACGCACACACCCATGCACGCCAATTTGTTTTCATTTATTCTTTTGTATTATCCATATTATCATCCCATTATCCGATTTTTCACAAAAATCGTGTCATAGTTTCATTACTCGGTTTATCACAAAACCGTATTACGTCTAATGAATCAGTGTCGGGTGCAGCTTATAGAAATCCCTCCCTATTAATTCTCAATAGGCTACGCGAAACCATTGGGTAATAGATAGCTCTATAACTCACCACGACACAACACCACATTTCAGGGGCTAA
>JAUMHN010417249.1:0-13666 GCA_032360265.1 Heliamphora ciliata
ATTTTTTAAATTTTATTAATTTTTCTTCGATAAGAGAAATTAAGAAGATAAGATTTTAATTAATAAAATAAAATACATAAAATAAATAAATAATATAAAATAAATCAATTGGTAAAAAAATCGTCTCAAATAACTACTTTTTAGTATATATTTACTTATGACGGTAAGATACCGTCTCAAATGATTTTTTTTTGCGTCAAATTTTTGCGTCGGGAAGAAAACCGTCGCAAATAATTTATTTTTGCTACCACTTTGTTACGACGGGAATCAACCATCTCTAATAAAACGTTATTGGCGACCAAATTTGTAGCAACGGCAATAACACCGACTCAAATGGTATATTTTGCAACCACTTTTTAAGAAGGTCAAAAACCGTCGCGAATGACCTATTTTTGAGATGGTAAATTATAACAGTCGAGAAAGTCGTCTTAAAAGACCAATGTTTGCGTCCACTTTTTGCATCAGCCACTATATCGTGGCAAAAGATCAATTTTTTGCTACCACCTTGTTACGACGGGAACTAACCGTCTCAAATAACCATTATTTGAGACCAATTTTTTTGCGACGGCAACAAAATCGTCGCAAAAGGTTATTTTTGCGACCAAGTTTTACGACGGTAAAAAACCGTCATGAAAGACCCCTTTTTTGAGACGGTAAATTATACCCGTCGCAAAATGTACTATTTGAGACGGCAATGGCTGCCGACATAAAAAGTTTTGACGCAAAAAGTGCTTTTTCTTGTAGTGAAATCTCAAAACTTCAAAGGCTCACTAAAAATCTTGAAACTCTAAGGATGAAAAGTAGTGAGTCCTTTGATGAATTTTATACCAAGTTGAGTGACATCGTAAATTTTAGTTTTATTCTTTGAGAAAAAATCCTAGTATCTTGCATTGTTCGACAAATTTTACGATCACTTTCTGGACGATTCCAACCAAAAGCTACTGCCATTGAACAAAGTAAGGACATTGATTTTCTAAGAGTGGAACAGTTGGTTGGAAACCTTCAGACTTATGAGTCGACTCTACGTCAACCTAAAAAATTGAAAGTCATTGCTTTAAAATCTTCAAAGGTTGACTTGGAATCTTTTGATGATGAGGCGGACATTGACCTTAAAATTATGACATTTATTGTGAAAAAAGTAAGAAAATTTGTTTTGAATAAAAAAAAACCTAACTTCAAGGCAAAATATAAAAATTTTGGTCATAAGAGTAAGAAAGTTGCCAAGTACCAGAAAAAAAATCAAAAGTTCAAAATCAGACTATACAGTGTTTCGAGTGTCAAGGGTGTGGACATATTGCTTAGAATTGTCCAAATAAAAAGAAAAAGAAAGAAAAAGAAAGAAAAAGTCTTCACTGTCACTTGGGATGATGAAGTTGAGTCAAGTGATGATAAAATAGAATCCGAACATGAAAAATAAAGAATGTAAGTTTGTTGCCCTCACTGCATTACTGGCTTACCAAAATCTGAATATTTTGATCGAGAATTAAGTGTTTCTCACAATGATTCTGAAAAAGAGGATTCAGTTTCAAATTCAGATGATGGTAGTAAAAAACATCTTCAGCGAGCTTATGATAAACTGCATAGAAAAAGCTACAAAATAACAAAAGTTATCACTAAGTTGTCACTGAAGATTAAAGTATTCGAAAAGGAAAATAAAGGCCTTAAATCAGAATTGATCAAGTCTCAAGCTCTTGTATCTCAATTGAAAATTCTTAAATCTAAAATGTCTGAAAAGTTGGTCAGTTCTGACAAACAGATGAATGAACTTATTGAGTCTTCTGATTTTCTGAAACCAAAAGTTTTGAAATTAGAATAGGAATTACAAAATTCAATAAAGTTAAAATCCACGTTTGAGGTAAAAATCAAAGAATTAGAATTTGATTTGAATACTGCTAATACCACGCTCAATAGGTTGAATGTAGGGTTCCTAAGCTTGGAAGAAATTCTATGTGTTCAAAAAGTGGCGTCAGATCGAATCTGACTTGGTTATGTTGAAAATTCTTCAATTTCGAAGACATTAGGTAAAATCAATTTTGTTAAAATTGTCAACATTCCTACAGGTTCGGGTCAAAATTCTTTGAAAAATTCTGAACAATTCAAGGCTCAAAATTCGGGAAACTCTATTAAAAAATCTTCACCACAATTAAGCGGTTTTAAAAAATTTGTTCTTGTCTGTCACTATTATGGTGTTGTGGTACACATTCGACTCCATTACAGAAGATTAAAAACACTATTTTTGTATCAAAATTAAAAATTTTTTTGAAAAATTGCATGACCAAATCAGAAAACTGCACAAAATAGCTCACTGGCAGTCGAGCGTTTGAGTGGACCCTTTGGGCGCTCAAGCAGGCAACTGGTAGAGAGCATATTTTGGCCATAAGCCTAACATCCAAAATAAACCTTTTCCTAGAACTCGATCTGTTTGGATTAGAAAGTTTGATTTGAAAAGTGATGTAGTTTACACTGCTTTAAAAGCTTAAAATTCTTTTATGTGGTATCTTGACAGTAGTTGTTCCCGACATGTGTCAGGCGATAAGTTCTTATTTTCGCGTGTCGACCCTTATGATGGAGGGCTTGTCACATTTGGGGATGGAAACTCTACCAAGATTATTGGGAGAGGATCCATTAGCTCTCCAGGGCTTCCTAAATTGGATAATGTCCTCCTTGTAAATGGTTTAAAAGCAAACTTACTCAACATTAGCCAAATGTGTGATACACACCATGAAATATATTTTACTAAAACTAAATGTTTGATTTTGGATAAAAAAGAAAAAACTGTAATTCATGGTGTTTGAACATCTGACAACTACTATAGAATTTTGCCTAAAACTGATCTAACATGCCATTCAGCCAAAACTCATGAAGTTGAATTGTGGCATCATTGTTTGGGACACATAAATAAGGACCTATTCAGATTGGATAACCTTGAATTGGTTAATGGTATTCCAAAAATGACTATTCCTACAAAAATTGTTTGTGGATCATGTCAATTGGGTAAACAAAGTAAAATCCCCTACAGAAAAATAAATCAGCTGCTACTCAATACCCTCTTTAGTTGCTTCACATGGATCTTATGGGTTCTACTAGAACAAAGAGTATGAGAGGCAAGAGATATATTTTTCTTGTGGTTGATGACTTTTCTAGGTTTACTTGAGTGAATTTTTTCAAAATAAAATTTGATACTTTTTTTGATTTTAAATCCCTATGTCTAAAACTGAATAATAAACAGGCAGGGAAGAATCAGCATATCACAAAAGTCAAATTAGTTCATTGAAGAGAATTCTAGAATTCTGAATTCTCTAATTTTTTTGACGAACTCGGGATTCAGCATGAGTTCTCTGCTCAAAAAACACCACAATAGAATGGTGCAGTGGAACGAAAAAATTGAGTGATACGAGAGATGGCTAGAGTCATGCTACATGGTAAAAAAATTCTTCTTAGATTTTGGGTTGAGACCGTAAATACTGCATATTATGTTATAAATCGAGTTTATATACGGTTAGGCACCAAAACAGACTACATATGAACCTGAAAGGGTAGAAAGCCCAATGTGAAATATTTCAGAACTTTTGGAAATAAATGTTACATCTTAAAAGATTGTGAGCAACTGGGTAAATTTAACTCCAAAAGTGATGACGGAATATTTTTGGGCTATTCCATTAATAGTAGAGCATGCAGAGTATATAATTTACGTACTTCTACTGTTATAGAATCTATTAATGTAGTTGTTGATAATACAAAGATTTATGAAGATATACAGATGTCTGAAGCAGACATGGTTGACACACAGATGTGGATTCAAGTTCAGACATAGTTACAACACCAATGGAGCCAACAACTCTAGAACCCTCATCAAGAGTCAAGCTCAATCATCCAATTGTCCAGGTGATTGGAGATGTGACAAAACCAATGATGACACGTTGACAAATGCGAAATCAAGTAAATCAGGTAAGTCATTTATGTTACGTGTCTTTTGTAGAGCTAAAAAATGTAAAAAAGGCTCTGACTGATGATTATTAGGTTAATGCTATGCATGAAGAACTCGAACAATTCGTGAGGAATGATGTTTAAGAGTTAGTACCAAGACCTGAAAATGTCAATATGATTGGTACAAAATGGATATTCAAAAATAAATCTAATGAACATGGGACTATAATAAGAAATAAGGCTACACTAAGTAGAAGGGATAGACTTTGATGAGACCTTTGCACCGGTGGCCAGATTAGAGTCTATTTGTATTCTGCTTGCTGTGGCTTGTTTGTTGAACTTTAAATTATATCAGATGGATGTAAAAAGTGCTTTCTTAAATGGGCAATTGAAGAAAGAGGCTTTTGTTGAACAGCCAAAAGGCTTTGCGAATCTACATCACCCTGATCATGTATACAAGCTCAAAAGAGCTTTGTAGGGGCTCAAATAAACCCCTCGAGCCTGGTATGAAAGATTAACCACCTTCCTAGTTAACAATGATTTCATTAAAGGAAGTGTGGATGAGAACCTATTCAATAAAAAGGACAAAAGAGATATTCTTATTGCACAAATTTATGTTGATAATATTGTGTTTAGATCTACTTGTAAATCTCTTGCCCTTATCTTTTCAAAATGCATGTATAAGGAATTTGAAATGAGTATGGTAGGTGAACTTAATTATTTTTTAGGCTTACAAATCAAACAGTTTGACAACGAAATTTTTATCTCACATTCAAAATATGTAAAATGCCTTGTTAAACGGTGTAAGTTGGAATCTACTAAACCTGCTTGAACCCCTATGAGTACATCTGTAAAATTGTCAAAAGATGAAAAGGGTCAAAGTGTTGATCAAACCATGTTTCGGAGTACGATTGGGAGTCTATTGTATCTTACTGTTAGAAGACCTGACAATGCATTTAATGTTGGTATTTGTGCCCATTATCAATCAAATCTAAAAGAATCACATTTAACTACAGTTAAAAGAATCATTCTGTAAGACCCTGACCCGTTTTCTTTTTTTGGCGTTTTCGGACGCGCGTTGCGTGTTTTCATTTGAGAATGTTTTTATTGCTTTTAATGCATGATCGGGCTTAGATATGCATGCGGGGTAGGTTCCCGAGGCCATGGGCCGTTGTGGTGCAAATTTCAAAAATTAAAATAAAAAGATATTTTGGAGGCCTATAAATATTTGGAGTTAGATATTTTTACAAAGATATTTTGAAAACTTAACTCCTAAGTTTCTTTCATAGTCTCTCTGCCTTCTCTCTAACTTCTCAGGGACCTGAGGCTCGATTTTCAACGATCCAACAACAGATCCTTGCTTTTGGCGCGGTGGGCTATGCAACCATCCGGTCAGATTTTGATTCCGATGAGACTCGGTTTTTGCACTTGAATCGAGACGTTGAGTTTTGAACTTACCGAGGTAGGATTTTAGACCTGTATGTTTTATAAGGGTGCTACGTGTAATTGGGTGTCTTTTTACCGGTTGATTTGCTGTAGATCTGAGTTTATGTTCAGTTGGGTTTTTGGGTGAAAAACCAATTTTTTGTCGATTTCGTGAATGAAGTCGGGTGTCAGGAGTTCTTTCGTGGTCTTGGTGTTAGGCCTAGGCATACGTATGTTTGAGGGTGTTAAAAAGGGAGTTTTGAGGCTTCGATCTGAGGTTTGGAGGGCTGACCCGTAGCTTGAAAAACAGTTCTGGGCTGGTTCAGTCGACTGGACCCATGAGCTCAGTCGAATGGATCATTGTTCTTGAGGTTCAGTCTATTGGACCTCGAAGGTCAGTCGATTGGGCAGTGCTTCTGTGGCGTTTTGGATTTTCTAGTGTGTTTTTCAGTTGACTGGGGGTTGGGTCTAGTCGACTGAAGTTCTGGGCTGTTGGTTTTGATGGTTTGGGTTGGGTCTTTGGTGTCCGATCGGTGTCCTATGGTATTCAATTGATTAATTTATGGGAATTTGTTGATTCAAATACCTGTGGATTCTTTTTGGAGTTTGGTGATTGTGTGGTGGTTTGGGGATCGTGTTGTGGCCTTGGGTGTTTCGTTTAGGTGTTGTCCTCGGGGGTGGCATGCATGGTTAGATGCGGGTTGTTGTGGCACAGTTGCGTGCGTGTGGTTATGCTCGAGACGTGTAAGTCCGTGGTGCGGTTTTAGTGTTTTGTTCTGGTGAGAATCGGTCTGAGGGAGGTTTGGGTGTTGATCTCCTCGTTAAGTGTTGGTTGTCGCTGTGTGTGGACGGGTCCCGATTTATGGTTGGGTCGTTCGGGTATCGAATGATGGGTGTGTGGCTTGTGATGTTTAGTCGGGTTATATGGCTATGCGCATTTATAACTATTTCTCTATGTATGGATTACATGGCATGATACCTGATATGTATCTAAGTTGCATGCTGTAAAACTTAGAGTTTTATTAGGCATGGATGTGATAGGTCTGCGGGGAACATGCATGTGGTGCGTGTGGTTTGTTTATGTATTTAAATCCTGATTAGGTTATGCATAGGAATTTTTGGTATTATCCCGTAGTTTTCGGTGTTACCTCGTTAATTTCAGTTTTATCCTGTAATATGCGGTGTTATCCCATGGTATGCGGTGTTGTCCCGTGGTATGCGATCTTAACCTGTGGCATGCGGTTTTATCCCGTGGTGTAATTCGTAGTCGGCGGTTCCATCCCATGGCTTACGGTAAAGTATGCGGTTTTACCTCGTGGTTTGGTTGGTGGTTTTAACCCGTGGCTTGGTCTATGGTTTTACCCCATATATACGGTTTTATCCCAGGAATGTATGTTTATGTATGGATCTTTGTCTCAGTGTTAGGACTGTGATTGTGGCGTATGAGGGCCGGTTATTAGATTTGTGGTTGAGACGTGTGAGGGCCGGTTGTATGTATCATGGATTGCATGTATTGCATTATGGGATGGATAGACCAATTTTCAAACTGTTTTAAGAGTCGTGTGAATCGCGATCTAAAAACCCTTTTTCAACTATTTTTGGGCTCATGTGAGTGAGTCAAATGATGGTTTGTATCGTCGCTTTCCCGTTTGCATGTGAAAATGTTTTCAAGACTTGAAAGAGAGTCTACAATTGCACCTCATTTTTCCTAGCATGTTTAGCTTATACTGTATGCCTGTCTAGTTTCAGCTGAGCCTTGGCTCATGGTGTGGGATTTTGTTTTTCTTCAGGTACCGGTCACGCTAATTGATCTGGAGGTGCCGGAGGAGGTGGAAGAGTGTAGGTTTCCTTTTTGTTAGTTTTGTTACATATATGTTGTAACATATTTTCTCGGCATTAGAGTCTTGTAATGTATGCCGTTTGGCACTTATATACAATGCATGCATGGTTTATTTTGAGAGTCTATTCTCAGTTGGGTATCATGGTTGGTTGTTTATGGGTGTTTCACGTGACCCAGAGTTTGAAGCGTGACAACTTGGTATCCGAGCTCTGGGTTCGAATACCTAAGAGCCGTGGGAAGAGATTGCATCACCGTGTGAGGTTGATTGCATGTGCTTGACTGCATGTGTTTAGATGTTTTGATAACATGAACGTGATAGCATGCGGGTCATATGTGAATAATGTGTATATGTGAACATGGGAGTTGAATCTTAGGAGTGATAGTCCTGCATTTGGGTGTTTGGGTTAACAAACTTGGGGGCCAAGTTAGAAACGCGTTTAGCTAACGTGATTTTTAGCAGGGAATCTGAGTAGGTTATCCAGATAGATGTGTCATTCTTGTTGGTTCTCCTCGGTATGTGAGGTTATTTAGCATGACCCTATGTGGTTATGTGTTAGCATGCTTATGTGGTTAAGCATTTACGTTCATGCTATGTGCTATGTCTTTTGTGCTGTTTTCTTTCATATAGACGCTATGTCGGCGAGACGAGGGCGAGGCCGTGGCCGTGCTGTTGCCCAAGGGGATATTCCTATCCCTGATGCTAGGGATGCAAATGCTCTCCTAGGACTGATGGACGCGACGGAGTTGTTGCGTGTGCTGGTTGGCTCTATCCAGCAGTTGGTTGAGACCTCTAGAGGTGAGGCTGTTAGGGAGAGGGTGCCTGAGGTGAGGGCTACTGTGGCGAGGGCTACTGTGGCGATGCAGGAGTTTAAGCGCATGGATCCAGCTACCTTTACTGGAGATCCTGATCCTATTGTGGCGACGGAGTGGCTGGAATTGGTGACACGGATCCTTGACACACTACAGATTGTGGAGGATGAGTTGCAGGTTTCTTTTGCCACCTTTCAGCTGAGGGGTGCTGCTCACGCTTGGTGAAAATATGCCAGGACTATTGCAGGAGTTACTTGGGCAGCTTTTACAGGAGTGTTTCTAGAGAAATACTTCCCAGCTTCGAGGAGAGATTTGTACAGGAAGGAGTTTTACACTCTTACCCAGGGGGTGATGGACGTCATGCAGTATGAGTCCAGGTTTACGTGCTTCTCCCGGTTTGCACCTGAGTTGGTGAGCACAGACGAGTTGCGCTCTATGAGGTTTGAGCAGGGTCTGAGACTGGTGATCAGAGAGCGTGTGGTAGCGATGGGGATTTGTGTGTTCGTGGAGTTGGTGGAGGCACCAACGAGGGTGGAGAACACCATGATTGAGATCCGAGTTTCTAGGGAGGCCAGGATACCACAGGGTGGAGCAGAGGCGCAGACAGTTGGGCGTTTCAGCAAGAGGCAGAGGTCCTCTGGTTCCAATTTTCATCCATCTGGATCACAGCAGTTCTCTGCACCATCACCATCAGTGGCTTCGTCAGGGAGGCCAGGATACCACAGGGTGGAGTAGAGGCGCAGACAGTTGGGCGTTTCAGCAAGAGGCAGAGGTCCTCTGGGGCATCGTGTACCAGATTGCCCGCAGCCAAGGCAGTCTCTGGACATATCCGCAGCCAAGGCAGTCTCAGGACATATTAGAGTTCCATACAGGATCAGTTGCAGGGGACGGAGTTGCCGATTTGTTATAGATGTGGTCAGACGGGACATATCTGTAGGACTTGTCCCTAGAGAGAGGATGTGCCGAGTACAGTGGGCGCACCAGCGAGCTCATATGTGCAGGAGCGACAGCAGTATCCTGCGGTTCAGACTTCCCGGATGGCAGGTGGGAGTACGTCAGTTCAGTCAGTACGTCAGTCGACAGCATCGGGTTCTGGTGGATAGGCCAGAATGGGATTACCCCGAGCGTATTCTCTTATAGCTCCTAGTTCTTCGAGGCCACCAGTCGTGCCGGATGATGCAGATCTATCTTCAGCGAGCAGAGGTACTTTTTGAGTACGCTGACTTTGGGCCAGTTTCTTTGTTGCATCCGCATGGGAGTTGGTGATAGATTCTGTGGGTGCGCTGTGTTGAGGCAGCGGTTGATGATGATGTGAGGTTGGGATGGGCTGTAGATCCCGTGTCTTTGAGATAGTTAGCCTTTGTTTAGGATGCCTGACCTCGTTTGACTATATCCTAGGAATGGTATGGCTGACCATCTCGTATGCTTGTGTTGATTGCGATCGACGGTTTGTTGTTTGACCTTGAGTTGAATTTTGGGGGCGAAATTCCTTTGAGGGGGTAGAGTTGTGAGACCCTAACCCGTTTTCTTTTTTTGGCGTTTTCGGACACACGTTGTGTGTTTTCGTTTAAGCATGTTTTTATTGCTTTTAATGCATGATCGTGCTTAGATATGCATGTGGGGTAGGTTCCCGGGGCCGTGGGCCATTGTGGTGCAAATTTCAAAAATTTAAAAAAAAAAGATATTTTGGAGGCTTATAAATATCTGGAATTAGATATTTTCATAAAGATATTTTCAAAACTTAACTCCTAAGTGTCCTCCATATTCTCTCTGCCTTCTCTCTAATTTCTCGGGGGCCTGTGGTTCGATTTTTAACGATCCAATAGCGGATCCTTACTTTTGGCGCGGTGGGCTACGCAACTATTCGATCATATTTTGATTCCGGCGAGGCTCAATTTTTTCACGTGGATCGAGACGTCGAGTTTTGAACTCACCGAGGTAGGAATCTAGACCTGTATGTTTTATAAGGGTGCTACATGTAATCGGGTGTCTTTTTACCGGTTGGTTTGCTGTAGATTTGAGTTTATGTTCAGTTGGGTTTTTGGTGAAAAATTGAATTTTTGTCGATTTCGTGGATGAAGTCCGGTGTTAGGAGTTCTTTCGAGGTCTTAGTGTTAGGCCTGGGTGTACGTATGTTTGAGGGTGTTAAAAAGGGAGTTTCGAGGCTTCGATATGAGGTTTGGAGGGCTGACCTGTAGCTTGAAAAATAGTTTCTAGGTTGGTTCAGTCGACTGGACCCATGAGTTCAGTCGACTGGATCATTGTTCTTGAGGTTCAGTTGACTGAACCTCGAAGGTCAGTTGACTGAACAGTGCTTGTGTGGCGTTTTGGCTTTTCTAGTGTGTTTTTCAGTCGACTGGGGGTTGGATCCAGTCGACTGAAGTTCTGGGCTGTTGGTTTTGATGGTTTGGGTTGGGTCTTTGGTGTCCAATCGGCGTTCTATGGTATTCAATTGATTAATTTATGAAAATTAGTTGATTCAAATATCTGTGGATTCCTTTTAGGGTTTGGTGATCGTGTGGTGGTTTGGGGGTCGTGTTGTGGCCTCGGGTGTTTCGTTTAGGTGTTGTCCTCGGGGGTGGCATGCATGGTTAGATGCGGGTTGTTGTGGCACAGTTGTGTGCGCGTTGGTTATGCTCGAGACGTGTAAGTCAGTAGTGCGGTTTTAGTGTTTGGTTCTGGTGAGAATCGGTCTGAGGGAGGTCTGGGTGTTGATATCCGCGTTAGGTGTTGGTTGTCCTTGTGTGTGGACAGGTCCCGATTTATGGTTAGGTCGTTCGGGTATCGAATGACGGGTGTGTGGCTTGTGATGCTTAGTTGGGTTATATGGCTATGTGCATTTATAACTGTTTCTCTATGTATGGAATACATGGCGTGATATCCGATATGTATCGTAGTTGCATGCTGTAAAACTTAGAGTTTTATTAGGCATGGATGTGATGGTTCTGCGGGGAACGTGCGTGTGGTGCATGTGGTATGTTTATGCATTTAAATCCTGATTAGGTTATGCATAGGAATGTTCGGTGTTATCCCATAGTTTTCGGTGTTACCCGTTAATTTCAGTTTTATCCTGTAATATGCGGTGTTATCCCGTGGTATGCGGTCTTATCCCGAGGCATGCGATTTTATCCCGTGGTATAATTCGTAGTTGGTGGTTCCATCCCGTGGCTTACGGTAAAGTATGCGATTTTACCCCGTGGTTTGGTTGGCTGTTTTAACCCGTGGCTTGGTCTATGGTTTTACCCCATAGTATACAGTTTTATCCTGGGAATGTATGTTTATATATGGATCTTTGTCTCAGTGTTAGGACTGTGGTTGCGGCGTATGAGGGTCGGTTGTTAGATTTGTGGTTGAGGCATGTGAGGGCTGATTGCATGTATCATGGATTGCATGTATCATGGATTGCATGTATTGCATTATAGGATGGATAGATCAATTTTTAAACTGTTTTAAGAGTCGTGTGAATCGCGATCTAAAAACCCTTTTTCAACTATTTTCGGGCTCCTGTGAGTGAGTCAAATGATGGTTTGTATACTCGCTTTTTCGTTTGCATGTGAAAATATTTTCAAGGCTTGAAAGAGAGTCTAAAATTGCACCTCGTTTTTCCCAACATGTTTAGCTTATATTGCATGCCTGTCTAGTTTCTGCTGAGCCTTGGCTCACGGTGTGAGATTTTGTTTTTCTTCAGGTACCGGTCACGCTGGTTGATCTGGAGGTGCCGGATGAGGTGGAAGAGTCTAGTCTTCCTTTTTGTTAGTTTTGTTACATATATGTTGTAACATGTTTTCTCGGCGTTGGAGCCCTGTAATGTATGCCGTTTGGCGCTTATATACAATGCATGCATGGTTTATTTTGAGAGTGTATTCTCGGTTGGGTATCATGTTTGGTTGTTTATGGGTGTTTCACGTGGCTCGGAGTTTGGGCCGTGACACTTTCGATATGTGAATTCTACTCTTGATTTTGGAATTTGGTTTTTAAAAGATACTAACTCTAACATTGTTGGATTTTCTGATGCTGATTGGGCTGGATATGCAGATGATAGAAAAAGCACCTCAAGAGGTTGCTTTTATACTGGTAACAATTTGGTGTCTTAGCATAGTAAGAAACAAAATGCAATATTCTTGTCAATAGCTGAGACTGAATATATTCCTGCTGGTAGTTGTTGCACTCAATTACTATAGATGAAACAAATGTTGTTCGATTATGGTCTTAACCAGGAGTCTATTATTATCTATTGTAATAATACAAGTGCTATAAATATCTCTAAAAATCTTGTTCAGCACTCCAAGACTAAGCACATAGATATTAGGCCTAATATCATTCGTCAGTTAGTTGAGGATAATATCATCACCCTTGAGAACGTTGACACTGAAAGATAATTGGCTAACTTGTTGACGAAACCCCTTGAAGCACTCCTATTTGAATTTCTTAGGAAGTCAATTGGAATTTATGTGTTGAACTAATGTTTGGTTCTTTTTAAAACAATGTTTTTTAATTTTATTTTATTTTTATTCCTTTGACCTTCAAAACAGAAAACTCGATTAAGTCATGTGACTCAATCGTTTATGGAGCAATTCAAAATATTGACTGAATGATTGTGTGCCAGGAAGAAGTTGAAGGTTAAGTTTTCTGTGAGCCTACGAGAAAATTTTTAAAATAAAGGCTCTCCGCATGTGGGGTTAAATATTCATGTGACATTGTCATGAATTTTATTGAGAAATATCTTTTTGATTGACCTTTAACGTAGAATCGCGTTGTTGATGTTGATGTTTGTTAGGATGCGGAAAAAATTTTAGAACCGGCGCCGTGACTGTAAAAAACGGCGCATGCGTTTTTCATGAAAAACAAGAACGGTATTAATCTAAATACTGTTATACCTTTATGAAACTTGTCAAAACGTTTCAAAAACTCCCGAATACGTTGAAGACGACCTGGCAATCTTCTCGCGTATATCCCGGACGCGCTATGACGATCACGGTGTGTGGGCACCAATGCCGATCGAAGTTAATTTCTTCTTTGGTTTCTTCTCACACTTAGTCTCCAAGAAGCAATAATAAAATTGCCAAAAAGAGAGAGAAGTGGGCGGCGACTAGAGGAAGATGATTAGGGTTTTGAGTCTCTTATTATGATATATGTATATATATATATATATTCACTTAAGATATACAAGGCATGTAAGGCATGTATATCTTTCTTAAGATATACATTGCAACAATATATATTTTCCTACCAAGAAATAAGACAAGTGATGTATATCTATAAAACAATTCCTATCCCCTCAATTAGGGCAGGCCACCTAGGGAGTGATCCCTAGGCGTGCCAAATTTCAAAACCGCCCTCCATTATTTAATTTAATCCCCAAATGTTCCTGGCGGAAAAATCGACATTCAAATTAAATTAAATAATTACCGAAACTGATAAGAAAATATCCGTGTGTATAATGGGCTACGTGAGGGATCACGAGAAAGTATAGGACTCGGGCTAACCGTACGAGAAAACCGGATATCCCTAACTCTGTTCCCTGAGTTAGATCCTTTCTCGCACGAACCAGAACTTATTCCACTAAAAGTCCTGACTGAACTCCCAACCCTAAATCAAATTATGTCTTGAGTTTTCAATTATCAAATGTACTGAATTCTCTCCACGTTTAAGATATGGATTCCC
>JAUMHN010417259.1:0-13665 GCA_032360265.1 Heliamphora ciliata
TCTAAATTAACTTTGGTTGCACGGGTTTTATTTTGATCGTTCTTCATCAAAAGTTTTATCTGGAGCCCGTTTCGGCGATTGTCCGTCTAGTTAATTTTTTACCGAAAATCGTTTTACAAAAATAATGATCTTGACAGTATTACCTCCAATAAATCAACACATGCAATATAAGCTGAATATGATAGGAAAACGAGGTGCAAATTTTTTACTCTCTTTCAAGCCATTAAAATAATTTTCACAAGCGACGGGAAAGCGAGGATAAAAATCATGTTTTGACTCACTCACATGAGCCTTGAAAATAGTTGAAAAAAGATTTTTAAATCGCGATTCACACGACTCTTAAAACAGTTTGAAAACTGGTCTATCCGTCCTATCATGCAGTTCATGCAATCCATGTAACTCAACACATGCATCTTCTCGGGGTTTAATCGAAGGCTCGTAACCCCAATCTTCTCGGACTATAATCGAAGGATCGTAACCCCAACAACGCTTCTTCTCAGACTTTAACTGAAGGACCGTAGCCCTAACATAATCTTCTCAGACTATAACCGAACGACTGTAGCCCTAACGTAATCACCGTTAGCTAGAGCTAACATTCACAAAACCACATGTTCATCTATCTCATTCCATACACCTCTGCATAACTTAATCAGAATTTAAATGCATAAAACCACGTACTATCACTACATTTTAGAAATCACGTCACATGTTACACACGCGACTCACACAACATGAACCACATGCATCTGCTCCTTAGAGCCCACATAGATGCCTATAAAACTCTGAGTTTTCAAGCATAAACTACGTTACACATAACGATATCAATTCATGTAATCCACTTACATAATCCATGCATAAATAAACAGTTATAAATGCACATAGCCATATATAACTTCACATCATGACGCCACCCGTCAAACAACCCGACATCCACTCACATAGACAACTAACAACTCACAAAACCAAGCCTAACCCGAAGGCCAACGCTAAACCCTTCAAACCATGAGGTCACAAAACCCCACCTTTCCTCCAAAGGTGCCATGAGCCCAAACACGTTCCGTACCCAACCACGACGCACACAATCGTGCCCCAACAATCCACATCTAGCCATGCACAACACCCTCGAGACCGATACCTAAACAAACACCCGAAGCCATGACACGACTCCCAAAGCCACCACACAACCAACCGAACCCTAAAAAAAATCTAACAGTGTTTTAGTCGACTAATCCCATAATCAATCAACTGAATACTATTGGAAACCAATTAGAAACCAAGGACCCAACCACCAAACAACAAAACAAACTCCCAAGGAACAAGAAAGTTGATAAAAAGTTCCCCCAAGGATGAAAAATAGGCTTTTCCAAACATCCGGCCAAAAATGGTTGAAAAATAGTTTAGAAATCTTGACATACCTTCACTCTTTTGATCATAACTTTTTAAAAAAAAATAATTTTAAAGTGGGAGCGGTGTCATTGGAAAGAAGACTTCTGGGGCTTCAATTTGTACAAAAAAATGACCCAATTTCGAGTCCAGATGAGGGAGATACATCGATTTTAAAAATGAATTTTGAACCAGTGAAAAACAGACCACGGGCTAGACCGCTCGAGCGGTACGTCCAGCAGTCTACAACCCGAGAGCAACCCAAGACCGTCCTCTAGACTGCTTGAGCGGTCCCTCAAGCTGTCCAACGCCAGAAACTGATCTGTTTAGCAAATTTTGAGCTTCCAACCACCCTACAACCATTCAACAACCATCCAAACTCAAAATCGAAGCAACCAAATTTTCTTTCAACATCCTCGGACATACACAAGCCCAAAACTACCACCGAAACCTCAAAAGAAGCCCTCAAAACCCAATTCCATCCAACCAAAACCAACCAAAAACGGTTTTAAAATCTAAAAACCGATTTATTCGAAACATAAACCACCTTTTCATGCATTTTTAACCAGTAAAAATACGCACGATTACACGTAGTACCTTTATAAGACATGAGAGTTTAGGATCCTACCTCGTTGAGTTAAAAACTCGACGTCTTGAACCACGTGCAAAACTGAGCCTCGTCGAAATGGAATTCTGTCCGGATAAACGCGTAGCCCATCGTGCCAAAAGCAAGGATCCGCTGTTGGATCGTCAAAAACCGAGCCTTGGGTCTCTCAGAACTTAGAGAGAAGGTAGAGAAAAAAAGAAAACTTACTAGAGAAGTTTTGAAAATATCTTTTGAAAATATCTAATTCTAGATATTTATAGGCTTCCAAAATATCATTTTTTAAAATTTTTCGAGATTCGCACCGTAACATCCCTTGGCCTTGGGAACCTGCCCGCATGCATATCTAACCCCGATCATGCATCAAAAGCATTAAAAACATGCTAAAGCAAAAACGCTAAACGTGCGTCGAAAAACGCCAAAAAAGAAAACGGGTTAAGATCTCACACTACGTCTCAATCCTAACCCTCTTGTCCACAAGGATAAATATTCCTGATCTACCAACCCAATCTCACAGGGAATACAACCCCACACACTTACATTCCGATGGTAGAGCAAACAAACTCCATTCAAAAAACCCACAAAGAACTCAGTCCTTCAGTCACCCAATCTCAGTACCCCTTCCCTAGGCACAACTCACGAATCACAACATGAATACTAATCCACAGAGACTCCCATCTCCCCAAAACAACCGAACCAAGAATCAACCAACGATCCTAACAGTTACACCTAACCAAGATGGAACAGTCCATACATCACAACTATTCGCTAGACAACCGTATCTTCTTCCTGAGACCGAAACGACCAACCAGAAACCATGACCCAACCTCAACATACTCCCAACACCCATCAACACTTGGACTCCAAAGAACCTTATAAGTGTTATCTTGAGGTCGCATTGGCCAAAGTTTCACAACTACTGTTAACCCCGATCATGATACCCAGGTTATCTACTGCACTTAAGCTGTAAACTCTCAGACCTCATTCGCACACACATGAACATCGTCATACCTTGTATTACACATCCCATAGGACTACAACTCATCCTCAGTCATACACGGAGACATAACGCCAACCTTCCCATCACGCTAAGATCTCACTTCACAAGGTTGCGCCCCACTGACCTAACTTCCATTAGGCAAATCACGGCCATATCACGGCCTTAAGCCCATTGTCCAAGCAACTTACGTGGAAAGCGCACGACACCAAACAAAGGAAATCTAATCTTGAAACCTTTCATCCCAAGCTAATAATAACTTCTGCGATCATGCAGATGCTTCCCGCACTCTCGCTCCTAGGTACGCATCTATTGCAGACTTCTTAACCCACGGTTTCTCACCTATCGCCCTAAGCCATCCAAATCACACGGTACAATATTGAACCTTATTACTCTACACTTCGTTCCCATGGGAAAACAACTTACCCACCTCTGAACCTAAGGTCGAACATAAACAACCTCTAGACATGTCACACTTAAGACACACCGTTTCAGCACTAGGCCCACTGCACTATCGAACCCTTCTATGGTCCTTTCAGAACTCATGCACCCAGCATGGTTCCCCAAACACAATTTCTTAATCACGAGGATAACGACCCAATCATGGATTTGCATTCATGTAGGAAGCCCACAGAACTACTAGTCAAGGATTTCACCATGTAAACAACCAAACCACTAAACTCCCTTAGGGACCTCACTCAACGAGAACTAAAGCTACCGACATCATGGACAAACCAAACTACATCTCCAAAAATGTCACCCAAACGCTCAGATTCACAAGGTAAAGCAAACGAACCCATATTTATATGATCCCAACATTTAATTTCTACCAAGGAAGAACAATCACATTGGTCAATCAACTATAAAACATCTCCTGCTAGAAAAATCACGAGTCAGCTCTAGGGTCTCGCTCCATGTCACTACCTCTTAGGGCCACCAGTACACACTCGGTTTAAAAAAGTTAACCGCTAATCTTCGTAAAGACATCTAACACCATCGTGCAAACGTTACTGGTCATTGGCCACAATAAGTGAATCACTCTTCATAAGCATATTAACTATCGTTCATTTCTTTATATCCCATCAAAGTGTCACACGCGTTTACAAGACCCTCACTGGTTAATCATCAAGGCATAGCACCACACATAATCTCATCACTCCAGGACATCCCTTCATAGGGTCACATCACGTCCACTCAATTCCCGACAGGTAGGTAACAACCAAACGGAGAGACAGAAACTACGCCACAATCTTGAACTCGCGGCTCCGGTACACCCATCACCACCCCTAAGGATAAAACAACACCACCACATTTAGACCTTAAGCCAAATACAGACCACCGCTATCATCCTCCTAAGGGATCTCCACCCATCCACACGTCGTCCTAAGACAACCAAGTTAACTATACTAACAACATCCCTCGCAGGCCCTACTAACCTCACACACTCACACTTATCAAACATCCCATACTACACATAGCCTCCCAATTATGAGAACAACAAATCAAGCCACAAACCTCTATTTTATGAAAATTCCCAAATAACTTCAAACCATTGCTCATCAATTCACAACCGCCTTCGACATGCATCTCATCATACGTAGCTGCACATTACTTAACAACCAATCCGTCGACAACATCTTTAATCCACTCACTCATTTCTCATACACTTTCGACTTCGATCAAGAAACATGACTCAGCACCATTTCACTAGAAAAACACAAGGGTCATCAACCTGACCTTCAAAACCACAAGATGTCACTGTGGCTACCAACAACACCCCTCGAGGTAAGGGATATTCCCCAAACATTGTCTAAGCCCAAACTTTTTAACACACCTTAGGCCAGAGAGTATTACGCTCACGTTCACTATGTTTTCATCTACTATGCTCTCGTTCATACCCAATCTCAGGGCACACGGCCCTTGACATTACACGACTCATGACGTACATAATCCTCAACACGCCCAAGGCTAAACCTCATATCCAACCACAACCAACTACCTCCAAGGGCTTTTAAACAATCTACCGTACTTATTCGTTAAACTACTGGTAGCATAACACATAACGAGCAACTAACTAAAGTCACCCTCGACTCACAAGGGCACAATATACACCAAACAATCAGTGCTCATCTCACAAGCTTACACCTACCACAATCACTGACCACCAGGTCACACTCTTAAATCCCACATCACCATCCAGACCTACACTCTTCCTAGCCCCACGGGCATAACTCTTATAACAAGGATTTCACAACTCCCAACTAGGTTGAAGTCAACTCAACCTTCTAAAGCCAAGCTGCACACTACTCATCCTACCCACCACCTAGTCTTATCACACCAACACATATACACATACCAAGGGAAAGCCTCAGAGAAATGCGACAATCCGAGCAACTAATTTAGATTTCTCATAGAAAGAATGTCGATCAAACGCTTTTCTATTTTGAACCCCAAAGTAGTTGATCGGACGCCATATGGCATGCCACATCACCCTAAGACTTAACCTCCACGCTCATATAATCACATAGCATACGCAAGATAATTCAATCGCAAACCCATGCAAGCACACAATTCATACCATGTAGTGGTGTCTAATCTCATCAAACAGGTCACATACTGAGGTCATCGTTACTTTCCACGGCTCCTAGGTATTCGAACCTAGAGTTTTGATTTCATTTTGTCACGCCCTAAACCCTAGGGACCCGTGAACTAACCCTACACCGACCCGTATACGAAATCCTTAACTAAAACTTCGATTTTATTTTAGGTTAGAGTTTGAAAACTTAATAAAATCTAATGATTTTCTTTAAGCAACCATATCTTCGAACATATCAACTTAAAAACAAAAGCCTCGAGTTCTCAAGAGTTCATTTACAACAACATATCTTTATAATGATCTGTTTGAATATATGTACAAACATGATATAGAATACAAAAGGGATACTAAATCTTTCTTCAAGCCTTTCCGAAATTACATCCATAGCCTAGGTGTCATCCCTGCTCCTCGGGACATGAAATGGTTTAACATACATACATGAGCCGAAACTTGTAGGATAAAGATTAACTCAAATATTATGCATGATTTGTGAGGTGTGATGGGTGCAACTGAAGTAAAATGAAAATTTCACCAGTTCATTATTTGTTCACACGCACACACCCATGCACATCAATTTATTCCCATTTATTCTTTCACATTATCCAAATTACTATCCCTCAAACAAATTTCTCATAAAAATAGTATCACATTTTCATTACTCGATTTATCACAAAATCGTTTCACATCAAAGAACCGGTGTCAGACGTAGCTTATAGAAACATCGCCCCATTCGCCCCTAATAGGCTACGAAAAGCCATTGTGGAATGGGTCGCTCTATAACCCCTCACGACACAATTACATATTAATGAACCCGTGTCAGGTGCAACTTATAGAAACCCATTCCTATTAATTTTCAATAGGCTACGCGAAACCACTAAGTAATAGATAGCTCTATAACTCACCACGACACAACACCACATTTCGGGGGCTAACCCGTGGGCATGTGGTCCCCATCTTGCGCAAGTTTTTAGTCTTTCACCGTGGAGCCGCTAGCCCAACTTAATTTACATCAATCCATACGGTTTATTAATTATCAATCCCATCATCCTCAAAAAAATCCGGGAGTTCAACCCTTCAGCCGGTTCCTCTCCCAATCATTTTCAAATATTCTCATTTTGCATCCCGTTTCAAGTTTTCCATTTCAATTTCACATCATATTTTGTATAAGTACTCGAGTTCCCTTTTATGTCATATGCATCATAACATCAATATATAGCTTCTCACATGTCACATTTCATTTATCCATTTTATAGAATACCAACACAAAATTAACTCAATTGTTATCATATTAGTTAATGAAAAAGGGATGCACCCATCATACGCACATATACAAGCTTAAAATCTATGTGACTCTTCTAAATGCTTAGAAATGCTAAATGATGACCATATCATATCATAACCTTCATTGTATGTAGAAAGCCCGCATTTATCGTAAAATCCATCTAACCGGCTCAACACATGCATCCCAACCCAAAATGTAGATATATGTATCCATAGCCTAAGGGACGAGAATTTTGATAAAAAGTCCAATGAGAATGAAAAATAACTTTTTTCAAGATATTTGGCCAAAAATGGGTGAAAAACGGTTAAGAAAATCTGACATACCATCACTATTTTGGTCATAACTTTTTTCATGAAAAGAATTTTATTGTGAGAGTGGTGTCATTGGAAAGAAGACTTTCGAAATTTCAATTTGAGTACAAAAATGACCCAATTCGGAGTCCAGATGGAGATACACTAATTTAAAGAAAATATTTTTTTGACCAGCAAAACAGATACTACTACAATAAAGCTTAAAAATCACTCTTAAAAAATTAAAAAGATCTCAGTTTTAATAAAACCGTGATAAAAATTTATAAAGTAATGTTTTAATCTCAGTCGATTAAATAAAACCAAATTGTATATACCTTTTATCTCAGTTATTTAACTTTTTTAATCACGATTTTTACAACCGAGATAACAAATCGTTACTATTTTTTCCCGCTTACAACTGACATTCTGATCACGCTCACGATTCCATCCTTCTCCTCTCTCTCTCTCTCTCTCTCTCTCTCGCTCTCTCTCATTCCTGCCTACCATACAAAACCCTAGTTCGCAATCTGCCACCCACCGTCGTCCTAACCCACCGTCGCTGCAAGCAACCATCGTCGCGCAACCAGTCATTGCCGTCATCCCTAGTCGACGTTAGCAGCCGTCGCCGCAAGCCATAGGAGCTCGTCCCTGCAGCAGCTCGTCGCGGCGGTCGCCTATTCATTCATCAATCACGCTGTCACCGTCGTGTGCTCTTCATCCACTAACCCGAGCTCTGGTAGTTTCAAAAAAGAAAAATCGACGAATCCCCTCTCCCTCTCCTCTCTGGTTCAAAAGCTAAACCCTAGCCTTATTCTCAACAGAAGACGTAAATTTCTCAACTTCTTGAAGCTAACTTTACCCTCTTGGTCTCTCGCTCCTATCAGGTAAGTTCTTCCTTGAAATAACGAATATATTTGTATATGGATACAAGTATATATTTGTATTTCGAATTGAAGTGTACTTGCTTCTTGTTGATAAAGTGTGTTAATTGTGCGTCAATTACCAGATCAAGTTGTTTCACTGATCTGTTTGGGTGCTCGAAAAATTTGCTTGATAGAAGGGGAAAGAAGATCTGAATTTTGGGTATTTCTGGATCTGGTATTTTAATGATACCCATCAATTATTTTATTTTTTGATCTGGTATTTCTAGACCTGGTATTTCGGGAATGTCCTGGTGATTGTTTTAATCATGCTTTAACACAATAATGTTGTTAACTAGAATGGACAATGGTACCAAACCTTGCTCAGACTGAGAGATGTGTTATTATGGATAGCATCTTACAATTTTTGAAACATTGGGTTAATAGTCTGTAGTTCTCTTTGGGATTGCTGTCAAAGCTCTTGGGAGACATGGATGTATTGTTCCAGGATGGAAGTCTTGGCACCCCACAATCATTTCAGAGATTGCTTGCTTTGCTGCCCTATTTTTGTACAGTTTTGCAATCAACGGCTTCAGGTTTGCTAGAGACGAATTTACTTGAACAAATAATTAAACCTGTTAACAAAATAATTCTCCTGTTGTTGAGATGCTTACCTATGGTTGGAAGGAAATTTGGTTGGTCACAAATCACCTTCCTTCTATTTCTATGTTCTTTTTACCTTTTTTACTTCCTTGGGATAAGTTTCATTTTCGGCAAAATGAGTGTTAAATGATACTCACACTCCACTTTTTGCCTCTCCCAATTTTCTTATGAAATGCCACATAGCAATGTGTTCAGCCCTATGCAACGAGTCTGTTTTACAGTACAACCCAGACAAGCGGAACTATGAAAAAATTGGCGAGTCAACTGAAGTTGCCCTTCGTGTATTGGCAGAAAAGGTTTGTTTTTAATTACACCTGGGCTGAACAGAAATCTGCAAACAATTGTAGCTTTGGTTCAGTTTCCATCTTATCTGACTTGGCTTACTTTCTGGTAATTAGGACTCTGGTATGTGGGCTACTAATGTTTTCATGTCAATGTTGTCAGGTTGGTCTTCCCGGCTTTGATTCTATGCCTTCTGCTCTGAATATGCTGAGCAAGCATGAACGAGCTTCTTATTGTAATCGTTATTGGGAGAACCAATTTAAAAAGGTTCACTTCTTCACATGCTTTTCTGTTTGATATTTTCTTTTGCTGAGCGTGATGAAATCTGACTTTAATTAATCCAATGCTTGCAACTCCTATAACAGCTATAGGAGTGCCCAGTATATTGGCAAGTTGGCATGTTGTCTTGCCTATTTTTACATCGATTTCCTGCTTACCCCCTTCTATTTGGGTGTTTGGTTCTGAAATCACTACCAATAATGAAGTTCATCAAGAAGTTCTTTATTCTCGTGAAAAATTTCAAGAAATCTGGAGATTCGACTACACAAATACTAGAAACCATGAGCCTATAGTTTCAGATTTTTGTTATGTTAGCAATAAGTTGATCATTTATTTGTTTAACATCCCCTTAGAAAGGCCATACCTGGTGTTGGTCTGGCAAAGTTGGATTTTATATTTTTACCAGAATGAGGCGTTGGTTGCCAACCCATCTTTTCATGCTTTACAGATGAAGCTTTTATTATTGTATCAACCAATCACCTCCATGCCAAATTCCTTTGTAAATCTGAACTTTTCGTAAGTGAGGAAGAACATGTAATCTCTTCAAGATTGAGCTGCATGGACGCGCACATTTATTTGCTGGAGTTCTAACAATTTTCTGAAAGTTATTATTCAGTTGGAAATTTTATTGGAGTATTCGATCGATTCAATATTGATGAATCTTGAAAAGGGGGTTGAGGGCTGGAACAAATGCATAAGAAAAGTTCTTGGAATTCTTTGGGGATTCTTGATTGGTGCTTCTGAATTCTGTTGTATGAGTTTACACAGTATGGGATGAATCCTGCTGTAAAATTTAACTCGTTGATTAGTGACAAACAGTTTCCTTTACTTTTCTTGATGTGTCATCCTTAAATCATGCTTGACAATCTCATACCCTTACAGGTCTCTTTTTTGGAATTTTCACGTGATCGCAAGATGATGAGTGTCCTCTGTAGCCGCAAGCAGATGGAGATTATGTTCTCAAAAGGTGCTCCAGAGAGTATCATTTCTAGATGTACGAGTATCCTCTGCAACAATGACGGTTCCACTGTTCCACTAACTGCAAATATTCGATCTGAGTTAGAGTCAAGATTCTCCAGGTTATGTTTAATTTCCTGCATTTGTACCAATTTTTTTTGCCCCTTTACACGACACCACATGGATCAATTCACAGATATTTAGCTATTTTTATTTATACGATATCTATATATGCCTACAATTATAGGTGGCTTTATACGTTGTAACTTGTAACAGTAAATTATAATTCTTGCCAATGTTATAAATACAAAACTTTCTGATGGAGACCACCATGCAGACTTCCTCGTGGAGTTCACGATGTAAGAACACATTTTTGACATCTTACTGAATTGATCACACCGATCATTTGCAGACAGCTGAGCTCCATTTGATTGGTCTGGCTTCCCCCACCATATACTGGCACCTTTCTGAATTGTCAATGCTGCGAATTTTTTTTGTTTCCCATTTTCCTTGTGCATCATTTAACTTGTTTTCTGATTCTTCCATATCCTGAATTTCTACTTAGAAATTGGTATTTGGGATTCATGAAGTTCTTGTTATTGTTGTATACCTAGTTATCTTTTCTAGGGCTTATGTGGAGATGCATATTTTTTTATTCATCAGCTTTGCAGGAAAGGAAACCTTAAGATGTCTTGCTCTGGCCTTGAAAAGGATGCCCATGGGTCAGCAGGCCGTGTCCTTTGACGATGAAAAAGACCTTACGTTTGTAGGGTTGGTACGCTTTCTTTTCCATATAGCATTTCTTCTTGTTTGGTCATGTTATATATGTAGATGAATGGTACCAATCATGAGTTTTACCTGTTAGCGGTCATAAAATTAGAATTGCAGAAGCAGCATTAGTTTTGGCCTGGCATGTGACTTCGCTAATGAACTTAAAAAATGTTAGAGGCCATAACTTGCAATGGCCACTTACATTAAAAAAATATTGCATGAGATAATGTTATAAATATCTTAGTGAAAGTAGTATGATACAACTTTCTTGTGAGCTTACGAATACTTGCATGATATCAATTATTATACATTTATGTATGTAGACGAACACATACATAGAAATCATAAGATTGTGTGATGCGGACCATAAAGGGCACGCTTTTTAGTTTAATTAATTATTGTATTTTGTCATTTTTATATTCAGTTTCCTTATAGTATTAAATTTCTTTATTTACCAAAAATTTAGATAAATATTAGTTAGGATATTTTTGATAAGATTGATGTATTATGGTAGGCCATTAGCCTATAAAATAAAGTGTTCCATTTTATAGTAGTGAGAGTTGATTAATAAGAAATTGTGTGTAAGCTGTGTGGGCTTGTGTCAGGTTTGCAATTTTTCATTTTTTGTCCCAATCACCACTATGGTTATATCCAAGGTTGAGTCTTTGGGCAATAATTAGAATGAGAAAACACCACCAAATAATAGAAGTTTTAACACACATTCGAGCTATTTTAGATAAATTGGCCGCTATTTTTTTGAAAGATAAGGAAGAGAAAGAGGCTACTCTTAGTGAAATTTCAAGTGCTCAACCACCACAAACGTTTGTGCACCAACACAAGACAGAGGATTCACGAATGATTGAGGTAGATAAGAGTGTCAAATGAGAAGTTTTGTACTTCAATGGGGACCAAGACGCGTTTGATTTTTCCCCATCTCATGAATTAAATGATCCTATTCTTCCTCTACCTCTATACATTGAAGAGCATGAACTTCCCATGCAGTAAATGGCTTCACCAAATGCAGAGTCCCTTAAACAAGAGGGTGTACTTGTCCAATCCTATTGATTTGTCCACCAACAAAGGATTTTATCATATAAAAATGGTTGATTTCATTGGTTTTGAAGACTTTGATTGGGTGTTCAATCCATATTTATTGAACCTTATCAACAGTCTAAAAATCAAGATTAAATGGCGCGAATAAAACTGATGCATCTCACTTATTCAAAATACTTAATTATTTAGCATGGTAGAGTTCATCAATTTAAGGCGACCTCGAGCCTGAGTTTTTCTTTTCCTCAGTGGAGGAGAATAATGCAGACCGTAGATGATACAAAAGATTAATTTTTGAATTTTTAAATTATTATATTTTATTATTTTTATATTCATTTTTCTTATCTTGTTAGGTTTATTTGTTTATGAGAAATTTAGATAAATATTAGTTAGGATATTTTTGATTAAAATGTTATCTATTAGAGTAGGTTAGCTTTAAGGCGTTTGACATTGCAATCGTCAGAGTTGATCAAAGGTGAAATTGTGTTTAGGCTATGCTCTTGTGTTGGGGTTGGGAGCCTTTTGCTCTACTTTTCTTCCATTTCTTGTCTCTCTAGATACTATATCATTGTCGGTGATGGTTAGTGGCAATTTCTTCTTAATTCGAGTAAGAGCTTACCACATATCCATAATTTTATGTTTGATAGGAGAGGAGAAAGGAATGAAAGGGACATTAGAAGAATAAAATTGTTATAGGCTAACATTAGGAAACTTGGCCAAGGCTGCTTACAAGTAGAATTGTGGTGAGTTGTGGTTATGACAAGTTGTCATGGATGGGGTTCTAAAAGATAATACAAGGTTTTTGTGATTTGTTGATGAAAAATGTGAATTATTGATTTTAACATTTATGTTTGCAGGATTTTCATTATTGGCTGCTGAAAGTTCAGGACTACTGTTATTATATTAGATTTATCTGTTATTTTGTAAGTGAATAGGTAGGGCTAGGCTTGGTTATTGCTTGATTGTGGATGGTCTTGGGTCTGTTCAGAGGTGGTGAATAATAACACAAGAAGAGTCTTTTGCTTCCTTTGCAAAGAAAAAGAAGAAATGCTGCAATGGTTAGCAAATTCTCTCACACAATTTCAATACTAATAGCCTAAATTTTTGTTGAATGAAATCCTTCTATAGACATCTATAGATGACTATATTTGATTCTAGTTGGAGATGATTCGTAATCAAGAAACTCAGAATCAGGAATTATGATACCCTAGATGTAATAAAAACCATATAAAAGAACAAAAATAAAACTTCAGCTGTATTGTCAGCTATGGTCCAAAACTATTGACCATGCCATCAAAATTGTGAATTACGAAAAAAAATCCTTGATTTGACCTCTAAAACCTAAGACAAATAAAAAATGTCCAGAAGCAATCTAATGTAGATGAAGCACGAGTTTAAAGTTCAAATTAACCCTAAGTGTGATTGTTTAATGTTCAGGGCACCTTGCATGTGGAACTTTAGGTTTTCCCCTTTCTTGTTTTTGTGTGTTAATCGTTCTTCTCCACATTCAAAAAACTTAATGATACAAATTCTTAATTAGAACTAACCCTTGAAAATCGGCTTGCAAGGAGTGGGAGCCCAAAAGAGTTATATACATGACTAAGCTTTTACTTTGTCTATGTGTGTCACAAGATCATAACATATCATCACG
>JAUMHN010417270.1:0-13663 GCA_032360265.1 Heliamphora ciliata
GAACCGTATGGGTTGATGTGAATTAAGTTGGCCTGGCGGGTCCGCGGTGAAAGACCGAAAACTTGCGCAAGATGGGGGCCACATTTCCACGGGTTAGCCCCTGAAATGTGGTGTTGTGTCGTTGTGAGTTAAAAAGCAATCTATTACCCAATGGCTTCGCGTAGCCTGTTGGGGGAATAGGAAGAGATTTTTATAAGCTGCGCCCGACGCCGGTTCATTGTTATGGCATGATTTTTGTGATAAATCGGGTAATGAAAATGTGACTTGGTTTCTGTGAAAAAATTGGGTATCGAGAATAAATGTGAAAGAAAGCAATATGTGAAAAAAGGTTACATGAATGAATAACTTGTTGTGCGTGAAAATAAATAGTGAACTTATGGAACTTGTATCTTTACTCCGGTTGCACCCATCACACCTCACAAATCATGCTTAGCATAGAGTTAGTCTTTATTCTACGAGTTTCGGCTCATGTATGTATACAAAATTGTTTCAGGTTTCGAGAATCCAGGACGATACCACGGAAGATGATGCATATGAGGAAAAGGCTATGAGGAAGAGTTAATATTTCTTTGTATTTACATTAAAATTGTACAGAAAGTGAAGTGGATAATTATAATAATATAAGTACTGTAAATGAACTCTTGGAAGTTGAAAATTCTGTTTAGCCTTTGTGGCACATGTGTATATCGTTAGAATAAAATATTTTATTTATGATTGCTTAAAGGAAATAAAGTGTTGATATTAAGAAAGTCATTGTTGATAGATTTCATGTGGGATAATTTGGGTTGTGTCCATGGGCACCTGGGGAACGGGATGTTACATAATATAATTAAACGATACGACAAAACAATATCGATATTGTTGTAATTCAAAACACTTACATTAAAATGGTTATAATCGTCAATATTATACCTATTTAAATATAGTATTTCATTTCTTCTTTTTTCTTTTCTTTTATGCTAATTTAATATCCTAGCATTTTATTTCATTTCCTTTTCTTTTCCTGTAAATATTAATTTAATGCTCCATTTTCTTTTTCTTTTAGCTTAGTATCTCTTTTATAACTTTTATTTTCCATATTGATGTAGTTTCTCTTTTCTAGTATTTTATTTTCTTTGCTTCCTTATAATGTTTTATTTAGTATTTTTTTTTCTTTTAATATTAGTTAATCTTTAATGCTAACATGTCTTTTCTTTTCTTTTTATGGTAGTGTAGCTTTATTTTTTTTAATATTCTATCTTATTTTCTTTTCTTTCTTTTTACTATCAGTTTAAATTAATTTCTTCTAACATTTCTTTTCTTTTACTTTTCTCTCAATATTAGTATAATTTCTCTTTTAGCACTTATTCTATCTTTTTTTTTTCTTTTTTTTTATTAAACCTAAAAATCATAAAAAAATCCTTCAGGCTAGTTTTCTTTTCTTTTTCTTTTTTTAAATGTAATTCTCTTTTCTTTATTTTATTTTCTTTTTGTTTTTTTCCATCTCTTTTAAAGAAAATGCAAAATGTGAATAATTAGGTTTTCTTTCTTTTTTTTAATTTAATAATATTTTCTACCATTTTCATTTTAGTATGTTTTTCTTCATAAACTTTTTTTTTATTTTTCTTTAAACTTTCAAAATTTTTTTTGTTATAAAATTCTTATTTTATTTTCTTTATTAGTAAGCTTTCTTTTAGTATAAAATTTTCATGCATCCTTTTACGTTTAGTTTTATCTTTAATGTTAATTTAGTTTATTTTTTACTATGCATGTTTTGGTTATTCTTTTTAAATGCATGTTTAGACTTGTTTAGTTTATTTTTGTAGCAAATTCATATTGAGGTAGCTTTGATAACTTCTAAAATGTTTTATTATTATTGTGAATAGTTTAGGTCATTTTTGTAAATAATGCATGTGGGAGTGTTCCATGTATCATTTTAATTAAAAATTGCATGCTGTAGGACTTGGGATTTTCTTTTCTTATTTTCCTTATTTGTTGGAATGCTATGTACATATTTTATATATTTTTCATATTTGATTTTGAATGTTCTCTCTTTGTCTCCATTTTCTTTATTTGTATGTATTTGAGAAATTTTATTAAACAACCCATGATGATTAGTAAAGGCCAACCTTATGGTTGTGCGAACGGGGTAACTAACACCTTCCCTGATTCGTACCTTAACTCCCGAACCCTTTTTTCTGGTTAACGTCTTAAAGATTAGTAGCCAATTTTTGTTTTTCTTAGTTTTTTCTCAAAAACTAAGTGGCGACTCTATTTTCAATAAAAAGGGATTTTCAAAATTTGATTTTCAAGGTGTTAAAATATTTTTTAAAATATCTTTTGAAGTCCCATATTTTTTACCCCTAAATCCCAACGCCACAACAAGTAAGGGTTGTAATAATTCTGCCGGCTTCTGGCGTTCAATTTTAACCTGTTGGCATACTAAACATCTTGCCACAAAGTCTGCCACATCTGTTTTCATCCCATTCCACCAGTACCTTTTCTCTAGATTTCTATACATTTTTGTTCTTCCAGGGTGCATCGTGTATGTTGCATTATGAGCTTCATCTAAAATTTGTCTCCTTGACTCTTCATTATTAGGTACATATAGTCGATGCCCAAACCATAAAACATCATCCTAAACCTCAAACTCTATTTTTTCTTTAGCAATTGCCTCTACTCTTATCTTATCCACTTGACTGTCTACAAACTGGGTTTGTCGAATTTGGTCTAACAAGGTCGGTCTTATCCTAAGAGTTGCTAATAAGCCCCCATTTTTTCCTATTACGAGGGTAATGCCAAGCGATCGTATTTCAGAAAATGCACTATTATATACTATCCGAAGGTGTGCTATACGTCTTGATGATTTTCGGCTTAGAGCATCTGCTACCACGTTGGCTTTTCCCGGGTGGTAGTGAATTATACAATCATAATCCTTAATTAGTTTCATTCACCTTCTTTGTCTTAGGTTCAACTCCTTCTGGGTGAAGACATACTTTAAACTCTAATGGTCGGTGAATATCTCACAGGTGACCATGTATAAGCAATGTCTCCATATTTTGAGTGCGAAAACAATTGTAGCTAATTCTAGATCATGGATAGGATAATTTCTCTCATGAGGCTTTAACTGCATAGATGCATATGCTATCACTTTTCTATGTTGCATTAAAAAACAACTCAACCCTTGGTGTGATGCATCACTATAGACTACAAAACCTTCATTGCCTGATGGGAGGGTGAGTACATGAGCTGTCACCAACTTAGACTTTAGTTCTTGAAAATTGCGTTCACATTGGTCAGAGCATTCAAACTTCACATTCTTTTTGGTTAACCGAGTTAAGGGTTTTGCGATTAAAGAAAAGTCTCGAATAAATCTGCGATAATAACCAGCTAAATCCAAAAAAATTACGTATCTCTGTTACGTTGGTTGATCTTGCCCAATTTACTACAACCTCAACCTTTGCCGGACCTACTTGGATTTCATTCCCAGATATTACATGACCTAAGAACACCACTCAGTCCAACCAAAATTCACATTTAGAGAACTTTGCATACAGTTTGTGGTCCTTTAGAATTTGTAAAGAAATCTTCAAATGTTTCGTGTGTTCTTTCTTATTTCGTGAGTATATCAAAATGTCATCAATGAATACAATCACAAATTTATCCAGAAACTTTTTAAATACCCGATTCATCAAGTCCATAAATACCGCGGGCGTATTTTTCAATCCGGAAGGCATTACTACAAACTCGTAATGACCATAGCGAATCCTAAAAGCAGTCTTGGGTATGTCTGATTCTCTCACTTTCAATTGATGATACCCTGACCTTAAGTCGATCTTTGAGAATACTTTTGCTCATTGTAACTTATCGAAAAGATCATCTATCCTGAGCAAGGGATACTTGTTCTTGACGGTTACTTTATTTAATAATCGGTAGTCAATACACATCCTGAGAGTCCCATCATTCTTCTTAACAAATAACACGGGTGCTTCCCAAGGTGAGACGCTAGGCTTTGTGAACCCTTTATCCAGCAATTCTTGTAATTGCTCCTTCAATTCTCCGAACTCCGCAGGGGACATCCTATAAGGAGGGATGGATATAGGGGTTGTACCCTAGTATAGATCAATGGTAAACTCCACTTCTCGTTCTAGGCGTACTCTAGGCAGGTCTTCTGGGAACACATGTGGAAACTCACGGACTACTGGTACTTCTGAAAGTTCTTTTTTTTCATTTTTGTGTCTACCACGTGCGCCAAAAACCCATAACAGGCTTTCTGTAATAACTTTGAAGCCTTAATGGCTGACACAATACGAACAGTCTTCCTACCTTTATCCCCTTGAAAAACAAATTCCACTTCTCCGAGTATTCTGAAGGTTACATTTTTCTCAAAATAGTCTAGTGATGCATGGTAGGAGGACAACCAGTCCATCCCGAGAATTAGGTCGAAAGCTATCATGCTTAAAGGCATCAAATCTACCATCATGTCTTTGTCTCCTATTTTCAACAAATAGTTTTTGTACACACTTCTGATTATCATTTCTTCTCCTACTAGGGTAGCAGTTGTTATTATGCAACCAAGAGGTTCCATCTCTACAACTCCTACTTGTTTTATAAATGTGGGCGATACGAATGAATGTGTAGATTCAGGGTCTATCAAAACATATGCAGTTTGATTAAAGGCTATAAGTGTACCTGTCACCACATCAGGAGTAGCCTATGCATCTTGTCGAGTAGTGGCGAACACCCTTCCTAAAATTTTTTACAGCTCCATTGGTCCCTTTTCTTTATTCTGTTCATTCCTTGTTGATATGTTATTCTTTATTCTTTTACATCCAAGGGATGATTGTGCTGCTGACTGTGCTGCCCTTCCCGATTGTCCACATTGAGTGGCTATGTGTCCTGGTTCACCACAGCGATAACAAATGATTCCTAGATTAAGTTTTAGACAGTCTCTTTTAAAGTGATCTGTAGCCCCACACTGAAAATAGCGGTTCGTTTTTGGCTTTATTGTGCTATCAGACAATCCTGTGTTTGATGGATTTTCTCGAAATTTAGTATTGCGAGCAGTAGATTGGTAACTCTGGCTTCGAAAAGTTGGTGGCTTGGAGGTGTTGTTTTTGGAATTATGTCTTCCTGTACTTCTCAGCGGAAGAGTATTACCAAACTTATGTTTCTTGAAACTTTCTCATCTTCCTTCTGCTTCCTTCACATCTTTCTCTATCATCCGAGCCTTGTTTACTAGACTTGCATAACCACTGATTTCAAGGACAGTTAGCCTGGTTCTTATCGGGAAGTTCAGTCCTTTCTGAAATATTCTACACTTTGTCTCCTCGCCAGGTATCAATTGTATAGCATACCGAGACAATTCTGTGAATTTCATCTCATATTCGGCCACACTCATTTTTTCTTGCTCCAAGTCGATGAATTCTTGTTCCTTCTCATAGTTATATGTTACAGGCTTGTACTGTTCATCAAATGCCTTCTCAAACTGACTCCAGGGAATCTTTTGGGGTACAAGGGGTTCGACTCCTGGTACCGACATCTTCAATAACCTTTTTGTAACTTCCCACCAATAGTGTTCCTCGCCTCTAAACATGAAGGCTACAAGGTCAACCCATTCATCATCAGGTACTCCTAGTCTATCCAAGATGCGTACCGTACTCTTTAGCTAATTTTCTGCTTCCATGGGATTAAGAGTTCTTACGAATTTTTTAGTACCCAAATCTTTAAACTGTTTGATTAAGGAGTTTTTCGTCCTTTCTGCTTGTGCTGCAATTCACCTTGCATTTTGTTCTGTTAATCTTTCTATCACTTCTAACATTCTTGTAGTAGGATCAAGTGATATTGGTCCCATTTGGGAAGATGATTCTTGTTGTGGTCCCATTCGGAAAGATGCTTCTTGTTATACTTCATTAGGAATTGATGATGCCCCTTCTGAATGTTCCATACTTTATCCTATTATAAGAAATAAATGGATTTAAGATTCGACACTAGAGCCTAACCGAGCACATAAAGACAGCCAAACAAGAAAATCGAGGATTATCTTCCTAATCTGACAACATACTTGGATTTCTAATTAGGAACCTACACCTACAGAACGCGTTTCCCAAATAGATTTCAAAGCCAGACAATCAGACGTCCGAAGATAAGGGTCTGATAGTCCAAGACTTATACCAAAACTCAAAAAGACGCACTTATCCTATGGTCCACCATAGACCAAACTCTAACAAGTCTATAGAATCTAAAACCTAGGGTTCTGATACCAAAATTGTCACACCCCTTTCCAAAAGCACAAATCGATAAAGAATATTATCATATCTTGAGATTGCATAGTTTTTCCTTCGCGTTACAGCTAAGGTAGTGACTAAAGGCATTCAGGTGAGACATGAAGTCTACAAACTTTTTTTTAACTTTGAAAAAATTGATGTAATCTAAAATCATCAAAAGAGTAGTACTTGTACATGATATGATTATATTTTTCAGTATACCCAAACCGGCGTATACCAAACAAAATTATCAAATTGAAATTATTTATTTATAGAAAACAAGCAACTGTACATGCTTTGGATATGCTATCCTGTATCCCCAAACCAGCGTATGTTTTATAAAAAAAAAAACATTGACTACGAGCCCGGGATTATAAACTTGACGACTGTCATGGACCAACTCTAGCCATCCCTGCTATATGCAACCACAAAGGTTACAGAAGAGTGCATTTAGTATTATAATGAACAAAATAAAAAAAATAGTCATACTACTAAAACATAATGCTTTCCATAAGAAAAGTAAGATATTGCATCCACTTGTCACAAAATTTTATAAATTTCCTTATCAGGTTTTTAGGATCTCACAAGTTATAACGAACTTTTCTCAATCTTTGTAAAAGTAGCACTTTAAGCTCAACAACCACAAATCATAGAATTCACTGTCTCATAGAAAAAAAAATAAAGCTTCTGGCATAACCGCCACAATTCAAAATAATTGTGTCTCATTCATAACTCATATCCAACAGTGACCAAGTAGTTGTCAACCTCCTGATCGGGAGTTCCGACGGAACCGTAACCTCAATTCTCAATGCACGGATTAGCAACGTGATGAAAAAAGGGCCACTCTCCACCAAGCACGAGTGGTATGTGCTATCCAGGACTTATAACCCGCAAAGCCTTTAAGGCAAAAACCCCCACTCAATGGGAAACCTCCCCCATAGGGAGCAACAACACCCATAATTGGGAAACCTCCCATAACGGGATATAAAGGTCCGAAAACCCTTGTAACTTGGCACTTTGGAACCGCATAACATTATTAAAAACTTTCATTTCACATTCTCATACTTTGTAAAAGTGCAGATAGCATTTTTTAAAAAACAACACTAGTGCATTTGAATAAAAGATCATGATATCACAATTTTTCATACTTCAAAACATGGATATAAAGCAAATTTAAAGCATAATTCATGCATTTCTGTTCAAAATAATACTTAAGCACTCTCACATGCATTTATATTCAAAATAATACTGTATTTATATTCAAGATAATACTTAAGTATCTCACATGCATTTATAGTCAAAATAATACTACATTTATGTTCAAGATAATACTTAAGTATCTCACATGCATTTATATTCAAAATAATATTGTATTTATGTTCAAGATTATACTTAAGTATCTCACATATATTTATATTCAAAATAATACTGCATTTTTGTTTAAGATAATATTTAAGCATCTCACCTCGACTTAGACATGACAAAACTCTCTCCTTATTCTTGATCCCAAAATTTCTAATCCTCCGGCGATAAAATCTCAATACATAAGAGAGAGAGAGAGAGAGAGAGAGAGAACTGGTGGTCAGCGACGGTGGTGGCTGAGCGGCGTCGAGCTCGCAGTGGTGGTAGCGTTGCGTGTTTGGCTTAAAAGCTCATTGTGTGTGAGATATATATATGATATGTGAGATATATATATATATGATATGTTGCCACTAAGTGGTCGAAATCTTTTTCAATCATTATCTTTGATTTGAATCTTGAGAATTATGGTCGAAATCTTTTTCAATCATTATCTTTGATTTGATCTTATCCAAATCTTTTTCAATCATTAATTTTGATTTGATCTTATCCAGAATCTTATCTAAATATTTTTCAATCATTAACTTTGATTTGATCTTATCCAGAATCTTTTTCAATCATTACCTTTGATTTGATCTTATCCAAAATCTTATCCAAATCTTTTTATAATCCTATCAAAACATATGCAAAGAAATCAAGAAATATTTAAAATTCTTATCGCTATATTATTATTTGTCAGAAATTTTATTTTTAAAAATTTTCTACGAACTATCAAATAATATATTATTCTAAGGAGTGACACATGTCTTATTTTTATTAACTGTCATAGCACGAGTTATTACAGTTATTATCTTTTTAAAACCTAATTCACCCCCTCTTGGATTATCTAAATCTAACAATTAGTATCAGAAGTTAGGGTGTGGTTTTTGACTTAACCATCTAAGAGTTTATATTGCAACCACTAATATTGGACCTATCTTGTTAGAAGGTCAGTCCACCAATAGACCTCCCTTATTCAATTGAACAAACTATAATTATTGGAAGGCTAGAATGAGAATTTACATTCAAGCCGTAAACTATGACCTTTGGAGGATTATCATGAATGGACTCAAAAGACCTACCACGACCGTTGAAGGAATAATCATTCCAAAACCTGAGAATACATGAACTAAAAATGACATAAGAGATATTCAAAAGAATGCGAAGCTATAAAGCTCCTATATTTCTCTTTAGATGCCAACGAGTTCAATAGGATCCCAACATATGACACCGCCAAAAAAATTTAGGATAGACTTGAAATTACCTATGAGGGAACTAACCAAGTCAAGGAATCCAAAATAAGCACGTACGTTCATAACTATGAATTATTTAAAATGAAGCATGATAAAACCATTTTTGATATGTTTACTAGATTTACTGATATTATAAATGAACTAAAATCTCTTGGCAAGATTTATTCTAACGCAGAAATGGTGAGAAAATCCTTAGGTGCATGCCTAAGAATTGGAAAGTTAAGGTCACTGCTATTCAAGAAACTAAAGACCTCAATACACTCGGCTTGGAGGAACTTCTTGGATCTCTCATGACTCATGAGATGAACATCAAAATGGATGATGAGGATGACAATAAAAAGAATGAGGGCATTGCCTTCAAGTCTTTAACTCATAATGATGAATCCGATAAAGACTCCTCAAGTGATGAGAATGAAGAGATGACTTTATCACTAAAAAATTCAAAAGGTTTCTTATAAATAAGAAACAATAAGGAAGGAGGTTCTTAAAAAATGATGAACACAAAGGCGAGCCTAACAAATTCAAGGGAGATTCAAGCAAACTCAGGAATGATTATAAGAAAGATGAGATCATTTGCTATGAATACAAAAAGCCCGGACATGTCAAGGCTGAATGTCCTTTCTTGAATGAAGACGATGAGGCCATAAATGATCTTTTCTCTTTAGATGAATTATAAATTGCATTTGAAGATTTACATCATGAACTGAGAAAATGGGTGTAAAGGATTCTATTCTTATAAAGTTGGTTCTTTCCTCTTCATGTGAAATTAAAATCTTGAAAGAAGAAAAACTTGCTTTATCGAAACAGATTTTCATCTTGAAAGATGAAAACGAGATTTTAAATGAAAAGCTTGAAGATCATACAAAAACTATTTATAAGTTCACTCTTAGAAAGAACAACTTAGATAAATTTATTGGTACGCAAAAATGTATTTTTTATAAAGCCGGAATTGGATATAAACCAAAGAAGAAGTAAATGTTTTTTGGAAATATTTTTGTCAAAGCATCCTCTAATCACTCAAATGCAATTTGCTTTTACTGCTACAAGTATGGACACATCGTCACACATTGTCTACAAAGAAAGTCTTTTAATTTATCTGTCAAGAAGGTCTGGGTTCTTAAGGAAACGCATCCTCAATGAACTACCAAAGGACCCAAAAAGGTTTGGGTATAAAATTAAAACTTGTTCTTCTTTGTAGGTATGTTTCAAGTCCTCATTCAAGGAGGGGATGTGGTATCTTGATAGTGCTTGCTCAAGACACATGATAGGTGACAAATCGATGTTTGCATCCCTAAAACCTAAAGATGGTGGATTTGTAACATTCGGGGACAATAACAAAAAAAAAATCATAGGAATCGATTGTATCGGTAAAATTTCTTCCCCTTCTATTGAAAATGCTTTTCTTGTTGATGGTTTGAAACATATGTTAGCCTAACAAGGTTTCAACGACCATTTTGATGATAACAAACCTAAGTATCTAATTATGCAAATTGAGATTATTTACAGGAAACACATGTTAAGCATAATTAAAGATACAAAGTCAAAACCATGAAGCATATTCAAGTCAAATACTTCGATACCAAGTTCTTGGAACAATGCAAAAGATGAAGGATTGAAGACTTAGTTTAAGGTTTTCATTTTTATTGCAAGATAGGATCAATGTAAGTTCACTACTCTTTTAATATATCCTTTGAAACTTATAGGAAACCAAAAGTGAAAAGATATAACTCATGCATATCTCTTTCCTAAAAGAATAAAATATTTTATGAAGGAACTAAGCTTGTGTTTAGATTGGAAAACATTTTAACAAGTTTATCTTGTGACTTAAACATATCAAAACAAATAAAGATCTTTCTTTTCATTCAAAACTTTCATGAAATGATCTTTAAAGTTTGAAATCTGAACCTATAAGGTTCAGTTGACTGAATTCAAAATCAGTCGATTAAAAAACCTACTGGAAACTCAATTTGATGAACCAGAAAGGTTCAGTCGACTGAATCTTGAATACCGGTCGATTGAAAAACATTCTGGAATTTCAATTGAGGAACCTTTTATAGGTTCAGTCGACTGAGCTTATGTCCTCAGTCGACTGAATGGTTTTGAAGGACTGATTTGACTACATAACGTCTAATTTTTCTTGGAAAGTCAAACCATCTCTTCAGCCACAACGGCTAGCTCGAAAATTTGACTATAAAAGGACCATATCATCAATACAAAAGACAACAAGAAGCATTTCAAAGATCATACTCACTTACCACCCATTCTTGAGCATTCATATTTCATATTCTTACTCATACTTGTGAGAAACACTTAGAAAATCTCATTGAGCTTCATTTGATATATTTCTTAAGAGTGAATTAGTGTGCTATATTGTTGTACTCACTTGCTTATTAAAGGAGCCCATTCTTGTACACACTTTTCATCAAACAATTGTTAAGGCTTGGTCATAGCCTTGTTCAAGTGGGGGAATATCACTTGGGTTTAAAAGCTCCTACGCTCTTGGTGTAAAGGTTTCTCCACCTTGTGAAGGAGAGAGGCATCTCCGCCTACAAAGAAAGATTAGTGAAAATCCTCAAGTGTATTGCTATAGGCAAGGACGTAGGCCGGTGCGCCGAACCTTGTAAAAATCTCAGTTTCATTCTCTCTTACTCTTAAACTCTTTATATTTATAATTGTTTGAATATTTGTTTATCCACTTAAGATCAAGAGAATATATATTGGATGCTTTAAATTGAATATCTTGAAAGAAAATTTTAAATATCCAATTCATCGTCCCTCTTGGGATCACATTACACTCACAATTGGTATGAGAGCATAGGTCACATTTTTACCTAACAAGTTTTTGTAAAAAGATCTATGGCAAGTATAGGTGTATTCCCTTTTGGAGAGGGCCAATCCTCTACAGGACCTCCTATCTTTTGTGGTGTAAATTACACCTTTTGGAAACGAAGGATTAGAATTTTCATTCAAACAATGGATTGGAGAGCTTGGAGAGTGATTGTCCAAGGTAACTTTAAACCTACTAAAATCGTTGAAGGAAAAGAGGTTCCCTAACGTGAAGAAGAAATGAATGAGAGTGATATGAAACTACTCCAAATAAATTCTAGTGCTGTGAATACTTTATATTGTACTCTTGATGCAAATGAATATAATCGTATTATGACTTGCAAGAATGCTAAAGAAATATGAGAAAAATTAGAAATTACATATGAAGATACACAAGAAATTAAAGATTCTAGAATTGATAGGTTAATTAGTGAATATGAAGGATTTAAAATGAGTAATGATGAATCCATCTCTAGCATGTATACTCGGTTTACTCACATCATTAATTCTCTTAGTGCTCTTGAAAAATCTTACCAATCTTGTGAATTGTTAAGGAAAGTGCTCAAGGCCTTACCACCCATTTGGGAAGCTAAGGCGAGGGCCATTTCAGAAGCTAAAGATCTAAGAGTTATGACATTGGATGAACTCATCGGATCCTTCTTGACGTATGAACTCAATATCAACAATAGAGTCAACGAGCAAAACAAAGTGAAGAAATCTATTGCTCTAAAAGCGTCAAAAGAAAGTTCTAGTGATGAAAAAAAAAAGAGCTTGATGATGATCATATGGCTCTCTTCACTAGAAGACTCAAAAAGTTCTTCAAAATAGAAAAAAGATTTGCAAAAAAATTTCGTAACACAAGATTTGATAAAGGCGATTCAAGCAAGAGCGATTACAAGAAAGATCCCATCACTTGCTACAATTGCAAGAAAATGGGACACATCAAGCCAGAGTGTCCTCTTCTTAAAAAGGATCCAAAGAAAAAAAAGAGGGCCATGAAAGCTACAACTTGGAATGACACGAATTCAAACGAGTCTAGCGAAAGTTCTAGCGATGAGGAAGTTGCAAATTTTTGCTTGATAGCTAGCATGGATGAAGAGGTAAATTCTCACCCCAATTCAAACTTACTTGAATCTAGCTCTTGTAATGAATCTAGTACTTATGAGTCCATGCCATCTTATGAAGAACTTAAAAATGAATTATATAACTTGTATAAAAAATTCTTGAAATTAGGAAAGAAAAATATAAATTTGAAAAAAAAAATGAGAAACTCACTAAGGAAATTGAAAATCAATCCATAGTTTTGAACGATCTAAAGGACTCCTTTTCAAATAATCAAAAAGATCATGATTTGCAAGTTGAAACGTTGGAAGGAGAAAAACTTATTTATAAAGTTAAATTTGACAAAGTTACAAAAATTTCCAAAAATGAGATTTCTCAATTAGAAAAGGAAAATGAATTGTTAAGAAAAGAACTTAAGACTTTAAAAGGAAAGGATCTTAAAAATGATATCTCATGTGATTTGAGGAAGAAAGTAGATGACTACTCCAAAATTCTTTACAAATTTACAAATGGAAAGGAAAACTTTAAAAGACTTTTAGGAGCTCAAAAAATGTTGTTAAATAAAGAAGACATTGGTTACAATGGAGAAACAAGTTACAAGAAAACATTGAAAAGCTCTTTTGTAAAAGAATCCAAAGAGTTTCAAGCCTCATCTTTAAGAAACTTTTATAAACACATAATTTGTTTCCTATGTAAGAAAAAAGAGACATATTAAATTTGATTATCCAATGAAAAGAAAAAATGGTATTACAAAATTGATGTGAAAAATTAAAGACACAAATCCTAAAGGACCCAAAAAGATTTGGGTACAAAAAAAAATCATCTAATTTGTTTTGTAGGTATACTTGAAGTCCACCGCATGTAAAGAAAAATAGTACATGGATAGTGGATGTTCAAGGCACATGACGGGAGACAAAACAAAATTCTTGAGCTTAAAAC
>JAUMHN010417281.1:0-13662 GCA_032360265.1 Heliamphora ciliata
TTTGAGTACTTCATCAGTTTCATTGATGACTACTCAAGGTATGGATACATTTACCTGATGCACCATAAGTTTAAATGCTTTGAGAAATTCAAAGAGTTCAAGGCCTGCGGAGAAGCGTCTAGGTAAAAGTATCAAATCACTACGATCCGACCATAGTAGGGAATACCTCTTTAGAGAGTTTAAGCACTACATATCATAAGAGGGAATTACATCTCAGTTGACTGCACCTGGCACTCCGTAGCAGAATGGTGTAGTAGAAAGAAGGAATAGGACTCTTATGAAAATGGTAAGGTTCATGATGAGTTATTCAGCTTTACCCGATTCGTTTTGAGGACTCGTTTAGAGATAGCGGCTTACATTCTGAACTTGGTACCTTCTAAGTCAATACCTTCTACTCCCACAAAATTGTGGACCGGGCGTAAGCCTAGTCTGAAACACATTTGGATTTGGGGGTGGCCCGCACATAAGTTGAAAGGAAACGCGGGTAAGTTAGAATCGAGAACAGAAGTCTGTTTCTTTGTAGGGTATCCCAAGGGAACGAATGGTCATCTATTTAATAATCCTAAGGATCAAAAAGTCATTGTTATCACCAATGCCCGATCTTGGAAGAGAATTATATTATGGACCACAGGCCGAGTAACAAAATTATTTTAGAAGAACTAAGAGAAAATACCATTAGAACGGAAGAACAAGTCACTGATATCCCATTACCTCGTCGTAGTGGGAGGATTATCAGGACAGCTACAAATCAGGAACAAGGTGCTAATGCACAAGGTTCTGATTCTGCACAGCATGTTACTGCTAATACACAGACACAGGTAGTGCCTCGTCGTTGTCACGCCTTGACTCCAGGGTCACGTAAACTCCACTTAATAACCCAACATTAATGAATCACCGAGGGGACTCCTCTGTATACAACTCTATTTGTGAGACCTGGAACCTTGTTCTTTTATGTTGTTTATATATTCGATGTGTTCGTCTTAGTATATGAATAACATCGATGCATGGTTTATGCTTTAAAATTGTAGAACAGCATGTATAAGTGTGTTATACGCTTTTCGGGGATTGGTAGAGGCTCGTTTGGCTTTCGTTTGGACCAAAAACCTTGTTTTGCTTTACAAAGCCGAGACCAAAAACAGTAACGGAGTTCGATCGACTGGGCTGCTGAGTTCGGTCGACTGATGTGTTTTTCTTGGGTTCGATCGACTGAACCTCCTGGTTTAGTCGACTGAACTGTGGCGGTTCATGTTTTTCAAGGAGCTTTAGTCGATTGAAGTGGCCTCTTCAGCCGACTGAACTGCCTTTTTGGCATGTTTATATGTAGTTCCATGGGCTGGAATGTTTGGAAAAGCTTTTTCTTTCCATTCTCTCTGCCTTCTCTCTAGCTTTATTTAATTTTAATTAAGTCCAAATTTATATTAGTAAATTTTTGAACCCCATAGAAATAAATTACAAATTGTCCCTGGTAATTTTAATTACGTTAAAAATTATTAATCAATTAAATAAAAAAAGTATCAGGTCACTACAGTCGTAGTGGGAGGGTTGTTCATCAACCTGACCGGTATATGTTCTTGGAAGAGTCTTTTGACAGTATCCCAGCAGAACTAGATACCGCGTCCTGTAACTACAATGAAGCACTTCAAGACAAAGATGCAGATTTTTGGCATAGGGCTATCAATTCAGAGATGGAATCTATGTATTCCAATCAGGTCTAGAAACTTGTAGAACCACCCGAATGGACAAAACCCATTGGATGCATGTGGATCTACAAGAGAAAGAGAGGACCAGACGGGAAGGTTAAAACCTTCAAAGCTACACTTGTTGTTAAAGGGTTCACTAAGAAAGAAGGGATCGATTATGGAAAAACTTTTTTGCCAGTAGCCATACTTAAGTCTATCCAAATTCTCTTATCCATTACCGTTCATTTCGAGTACGAAATCTGGCAAATGGATGTCAAGACAGCTTTTTTTAATGGAAGTCTTGACGAGTATATCTATATGATACAACCAGACGAATTTATTGCAAAGGGCCAGGAACACATGTTGTATAAGTTTAAGAGATCTATTTATGGATTTAAGCAGGCATCGAGGTCTTAGAACACTCGATTTGATCAAGCCATTAAGTCTTATGATTTTGATCAAAGTCTAGATGAGTCCTGTGTGTACAAGAAGTGTGACGAAAGCGTGGTGATCTTTCTAGTACTTTATGTAGACGATATCTTGCTCATCGAAAATGATGTGGGGCATTATCTACAGTTAAAGTATAGTTATCTGGGCAGTTTGATATGAAGGACTTGGGAGAAACCAGTCACATCTTTGGGATCAAGTTTATGCGAGATCGAAAACAAATGATGTTGGGCTTATCACAAGCAAAGTATATCGATGATATCCTTGCTCGTTTTAGCATGTAGGATTCCAAGAAAGAGTTTCTCCCTTTCAGGTATAGAATCACTCTATCCAAGGATCAATATTCTAAGACACCTGATCAGATAGAGAAGATGAAAGCAGTTCCTTAAGCTTCGGCAGTAGGAAGCCTCATGTATGCTATGCTTTGTACTAGACCCGACATTTGCTTTGCCGTTGGTATGGTTAGCAGATATCAGTCTAACCCAAGGTAGGAGCATTGGACTGCGGTAAAGAATATAATCAAATACTTTAAAAGGACTAAGGATTATATGTTAGTTTACCAGGTAGACAGTCTAGTACCTTTGAGGTACACAAACTCAAATTTTCAGTAAGACATAGAGCTTGCATCAGAAGACAACCATGCAGATCCTTTACAAAGACCTTACCGGCTAAGACTTTTGATAGTCATGAAAAGGGCATGGGGGTCAGATGTATGGCAGCATGGTTTTGAGTATAAGTGGGAGATTGGTAGGGTTGATATACTGAAAACTATGTTTTTAGTATTTAATTTAATAAAATTAATTTTTTATTTTATGAGAATCTTTATGAGCAATATATGTGTATCATTTCTTTAATGTTATGCATGAATGTCCAATATTATATATAGTATTTAATCTGGTATGTAGAGTACGATTTACATACAAAATATCATATTTTAGATTCTTAAAGAATATAAATTTTATGTTCAAAGTTTAGGTAAAAATAGACATACCATCGGTACGACTGTAATCCAGAGTTTTAGTAGGCCTGTCTTGGTTATGGGGAACAGATAATAGTGTCGTCTATTGTTCCGACTCTCTGTGATAGTACACTTTGTGTGTACTGAACGGGACATTTGGGATAATTTATTTTATACTGACTATATAAATTAATTCGCATCCTAACGTTATTATGAATAGTGCTTATCCTTTTAATCCTGAAATAATTATTAATTTGAGTATATTTAATATTCGTTATTTTGATTCATTAAAGAGTGCGATATCATATGGGTCTATATTCTCGGTGAGTTAGATAGTGGTATTATATATATGAAAAATATTAATTATTGACAAAATTCACGTCCCGAAAGATCAGGATTGATGATAGCCCCTTCAGGAAGCTTATAAGTATTGACTGAGCCAAACCCTACAGGTGGATTTAATTATCCGATGGTCAAATAAGTTAAGCGGAAGGGTTTAAGAAATATCAAGATGTCGATTAAATTAAATTGTTAGTAATTAAATTTAATTGGTGGGTATCGAGAATCTTAACGTAGGGAGAAATGGTAAGCATTTAATAACAAGAGTTCAATGCTATATGGTCTTAAGATTATGGGTCAAAGTGCAATTATAATTTTTTAGTTGCGTAAACAGTAATTCAGTATTTTATGGAAATTACAGAAATCACTACTAATTTTTCATAATTATAGATACCGCTATGAGATTTTCTTAATTGCAGAAACTGCTAATATGTGTCTGTAGTCTATTTAAAGTCTTACTCAAAATTATTTCCTTGGTCCTTGCTGTAGCCCTATATATATGTAAGTAGGCTGAACCAGTTTCGTAACTTGTCTTATAAGACTAAAGCTGTCTAGGTTTTGTCGGTACGAGTTTTCGAAGGATTATAGCCCACACTATATTCGGGAATCGTATAAGGGAATACAGTAAAACATCTGACAAGAGCTTCAACTCGATTTCAAATCGTAGTTGAAGATTTGACCGATAAAAAGGTATTTTTCTAAATTAACTTCGGATGCACGGGTTTTAATTTGATCGTTCGTCATCAAAAGTTTTTATCTGTAGCCCGTTCTGGCGTTTGTCTATCTAGTTAATTTTTTTTAGATAATCGTTTACAAAAATAAAGATCTTGGCAGTTTTGCCTCCAATAGCCCTTTGGGACTATTTTTTAGGCTTATTCAGGATTGTTTTCAAGGTGATCTTCGAGACAACATGTTGCTGGATATCTGTGTTAAAAATAGGAGAAAACGGGAACCAAAACCACAACAGAAAAAGCCTAAACGGGTGGTGGCAAGGAGGCGGCGGCGCAGGTTGTGCTGCGGCAGTCTCTTCGAGGCTTTTAGATGGCTTTTTTTTGGGATGTTTTCGAATTGGAATTTTTACAAAAAAATAGTATTTTTCGAGAGCTATTTTTCAGAAAAAAACAGGAACAAAAATAGAGTGCGGGAGTGGCGGCAAAAGCCGCCTGAAGTGGCAGCAAGGTGCGACGCCGGCAGTGGTGCTGTTTTCAAGGTGTCCCGAGATAGTTTTTTTGATATGCATTGATCGAGACGTGTTGTATTTATCTATCACTGCAAATTAAGGAATCCTGATGCAATCTGGATGCCGAATGCTAATTTAGAAATGGATTGAAAGATTATAGTGTTGAAGACAAAACTGCCATAATCATTGTTTTTGTGAACGATTTTCGATAAAAATTAACTAAACGGGCAAACGTCGAAACGAGCTCCAAATAAAACTTTTGACGTTGAGCGATCAAAATAAAAACCCGGGCAACCGCAGTTAATTTAGAAGAATACCTTTTTTTGGTCAATTCTCCAACTATAATTTTAATTCCGAGTTGAAGCTCCCATCAAACCTTTTACTGTATTCCTTTATGTGATTCCCGAACGTAGCGTGGGTTACGAACCTTCGAGAACTCGTACCGGCAGAACCTGGACAGCTTTATTCTTGAAGACAAGTTATGAATTTGGTTCAGCCTACCCACTTATTTATAGGGTTACAGCAGGGATCTGTTAAGTAATTATGACAAAGACTTATAGTAAAATACAAATATGTATCCAGCGATTTTTGCAATTAAGCAAACCTCATAGCAGTATCCGTAATTATAAAAACCTTACAGCAATTTTTGTAATTTTTATAAAACACTAAATTACAGTTCACACCATGAAAAGAACTGTAATTTCACTCTAAGCCATAATTTCAAGATCTTCTTGCATTGAGCTCTTATTATTAAATGCTTAACTCATCTCCCCACATTAAGATTCTCGATACATTCCAATTAAATTAATTACTGACAATTTAATTGAATCGGCATCTTGAAATTCTTTAAACCCTTCTACTTAACTTATTTAACCGCCGGATAATCAAATTCACCTGTAGGGTTTGGCCTGATCAAAACTTATAAGCTTCCTTAAGGGGTATCGTCAATCCCGATCATTCGAGATGTGGATTCCGTGAATAATTAATATTCACCATATAAATAATTTCGCTATCCAACTCACCGGGAATATAGACCCATATAAGATCGCACTCTCTAATAAATCAAAACAACGAATATTAAATATACGCAAATTAATAATTATTTCAAGATTAAGAGTATAAGCACTATTCATTATAATCTTGGAGTGTAAATTAATTTATATAATCAGTATAAAATTAATTACTCCAATATGTCCCATTCAATATACACAAAATGTAATAGCATAGAGAATCAGAACAATAGACGACTCTATTATCTGTTTCTCGTAACTGAGACAAACCTACTACAACTCTGTGCTGTAGTCATACCGATGGTATGTCCATTTCTATCTAAACTATGAACATAAAACTTATATTCTATAAAAATTTAAAATCTGATCTTCTGTGTGCAAATCGTACTCTACACACTAAATTAAATACTTTACAGAATAAAGTACATCTATGCATAATATTAAAAAAATAATATTGCATACATTGCTCATTAAGATTCTCATAAAATTAAAAACTAATTTTATTAAAATAAAATTAACCACTAAAAACATGGCGTTCAGTGTACAACCCTAACAATCTCCCACATATACTCGAAATCATACATGCATACATCTAACTCCCATGCTCTCTACATGACTATGAAAAGTCTTAGTCAGTAAGCTCTTTGTAAAAAGATCTGTAAGGTTGTCTCCTGATGCAATCTTGGTCACAGCAATATCACCTCTCTGTATAATTTCTCGTTTCAGGTGACACTTACGCTTAATGTGCTTTCCTTTCTTGTGGACTCTTAGATCCTTCGAGTTTGCAACCACTTCGCTATTGTTACAATAAAGTGTAATAGCTGACTGAACTAAAGAAACTACCTCTAGATCCAATAGGAAGTTCTTGAGCCAAACGGCCTCCTTGGCTACTTCAGAAGCTACTACGTACTCGGCCTCCATGATGGAATCAGCAATGCATGACTGCTTGATATTCCCCCAACTTATAACTCCACCTCCTAAGGTAAATACATATCCTGAAGTAGACTTACGGGAATCCTTGTTAGACTAAAAATCTAAGTCTGTGTACCCTAAAGGTACTAGACTCTCTGCCTAGTAAACTAATATATAATTTTTAATCATTTTCAGGTACTTGATTATATTATTTACCGCAGTCCAATATTCTTGCACTGGGTTAGACTGATATCTGCTAACCTTGCCAACGGCAAAGCAGTTGTCGGGTCTAGTGCAAAGCATAGCATACATGAGGTTTCCTATTGCCAAAGAATAAGGAACTGCCTTTATCTTCTCTATCTCATCAGGTGTCTTAGGACACTGATCCTTGAATAGAGTGATTCCATACCTAAAAGGGAGAAACCCTTTCTTAGAATCTTGCAGGCTAAAATGAGTAAGGATATCATCGATATACTTTGCATGTGATAAGCCCAACATCCTTTGTTTCTGATCTCGCACAAGCTTGATCGCAAGGATGTGACTGGCTTTTCCCTAGTCCTTTATATCGAATTGTCCAGATAACCATACTTTAACCGTATTTAATGTCCCCACATCATTTTTGATGAGCAAGATATCGTCTACAAAAAGTACTAAGAAGATCACCATGCTTCCATCACGTTTCTTGTACACACAGGACTTATCTAGACTCTGATCAAAACCATAAGACCTTATAACTGAATCAAACCGAGTATTTTAAGATCTCGATGTCTACTTAAATCTATAAATAGATCTCTTAAGCTTGCACAATATGTGCTCTTGACCCTTTGTAACGAATCCATCTAGTTGTATTATATAGATACACTCGTTAAGACTTCCGTTAAGAAAAGCTGTCTTGTAATCCATTTGTCAGATTTTGTAATTGAAATGAGCAGCAATGAATAAGAGAATCCGGATAGTCTTAAGCATGACTACCGGCGAAAAGATTTTCTCATAATCAATTCCTTCTTTTTGAGTGAATCTTTTTGCAACAAACCTAACTTTGAAGTTTTTAACCTTCCCATCTTCTCCTCTCTTATTCTTGTAGATCCACTTGCATCCAATGATTTTTATCCCTTCGGGTGATTCTATAGGTTTCCAGACATGATTAGAATACATAGATTTTATCTCAAAATTTATGGCCTTTTTCCAAAGATCTGCATCTTTATCTTAAAGTGCTTCACTGTAGTTACAGGGTTTGGTATCCAGTTCTATCGGGATCTTGTCAAAAGACTCTCTCAAGAACATATACCAATCAGGTTGATGAACAACCCTCCCACTACGACGAGGCACTACCTGTATCTATGTACTAGCAGTAACACGCTGTATAGAATCCGAACCCTGTGCATTAGCACCTTGTTCATGATTTGCACCTGTCCCGATAATCCTTCCACTACGGCGAGGCAATGGGATGTTAGTGACTTGTGGTTCCTCTTCCGTTCTACTGGTATTTCCTCTCAGTTCTTCCAGAATAATATTACTTTTGGGCCAATTGTCCATAATATAATCTTTTTCCAAGAATTGGGCATTGGTGCTAACAACAACCTTCTGATTCTGAATTGGGCATTGGTGCTAACAACAACCTTCTGATTCCTAGGATTATCAAATAGGCCACCCTTCATTTCCTTGGAATACCACACAAAGAAATAGACTTCAGTTCTCGATTCCAACTCACCAGCGTTCCCTTTTACCACATGTGCTGAATACCCCCAAATCCGAAAGTGTTTCAGACTAGGCTTACGCCCGGTCCATAATTCTATGGGAGTGAAAGGTACTAACTTAGAAGGTACCAAGTTCACAATGTAAACCGCTGTCTCTAATGTGAGTCCCCAAAATGAATCAGGTAATCCTAAATAACTCATCATAGATCTTACCATATTCATAAGAGTCTTATTTCTTCTTTTTGCTACACCATTCTACTGCGGAGTGCTAGGTGCAACCTACTGGAAAATAATCCCTTCTGATGAAAGGTAATCCCTTGACTCTCTAAAGAGGTACTCTTCACCACGGTCGGATCGTACTGATTTGATACTTTTACCCAGACGCTTCTCCACCTCCGCCTTGAATTCTTTGAATTTCTCAAAGCACTCAGACTTACGGTGCATTAGGTAAATGTATCCATACCTTGAGTAGTTATTAATGAAACTAACAAAGTACTCAAAGCCAACTCTAGCCCGGATTGTCATAGGACCACACACATCAGAGTGAACCAGTTCCAACGGTTCTTTAGCTCTACAGCCTTTAACTGAAATGGGTCTCTTGGTCATTTTACCCTCTAAGCAGGATTCACATATTAGAAGTGCCTCCACTTTCAATGAACTCAAAGGATTATCTGCTAGCAGTCTGCTTATCATTTTCAGATTAATATGACTTAAGCGTAAGTGCCAAAGAAACGTTTGGTTTATTAAAGAAGAAAACTTTCTCTTATATGATAAATTAGATGTGTTATTCATTTAAGTTAATTACAGTGTAGGAGAGATGGGAGATACGACATACAGATCATCCACCAATGTACCAAAATAAATAAAATATTTATTTTTCTTCACAACGACAGAGTCATCAAAATGAACAGAATACTTGTCCTTTTTTAAATTCGTGACTGAAATTAAATTTCTTCTAATTAAAGGTACATAGAGACAATCTTTTAGAAGTAGTATCCTATCTCTACTAAAGCTAAGAGTGACATCTTCTACTGTAACTGTTGCTACCCTTGTATTATTGCCTATATGCGGGTATATTTTCTCATCACTGACTTGCCTAGGTTCTCGAAACCCCTGTGAAGAATTACAGACATGATTAGTGGCTCCCATATCTACACACCAGCTACCAGTAGATAACACTGCTAAACATGTTTCAATCACCAGTGAATAGAAATTACCTAGTTTGTTCTACTTATTGAGAAAAACTTGACACTTCTTTTTCTAATGTCCAAACTGGTTACAGTGACAGCACTTGCCTCTCGGCTTCTTCACACTATCTTTTGGTCCCCAAACTACTTTTGAACCTGTGCCTCCCTGTGTCTAAATCATTTTTTTCTTCTTATCTTTTAGCTTAGATGAAGAACCTTTCTCAGCCACATACACAGAACCTGATTTTCTAAAAACACCATCGGCTGCTTGAAGTTCCTTAAGAAGTTCTGCTAATGAAAAGTTGAGCTTGTTCATGGTATAGTTTAGGCAAAACTGCATAAAATTTTTAGGCAGTGACTTGAGTATGATATTGACCTGGGTTTTCTCGTCAATTTCAGCTCCTAGGATCTCCAGTTCATTCAGAAGACTGATCATCTTTAGAATATGATCCCTAGCTGGAGTGCCTTCAGCCATGTTTGCATTTATTAGAGATTTCATGGCTACCTGCCTAGAAACATGATTTTGATTCCCAAACATTTCTTTGAGGTTCATAATTATGTCATAGGCACTGGGCATAAACTGATGCTAATGCTGCAAAAATATTTGACATTGAAGGCAAAATATAACAGCAAGCCATCTGATCAACTTTTTGCTACTTCTGGTGGGCCTAGATTTCCTGTTCGGTTACCCCCACATTAGGTACCAGTAGACATATCTCAGTCAATACAAACTTATAATTCTCAGCAGTTAATACAATGTCCAAGTTTCTTTTCCAGTCAATATAGTTTGGTCCCGTAAGTTTATTTTTTCTAGTATTGAAGCGAGTGGGTTGAAAATTATTTTAATCCTGAGGATCACATAATTAAAAAATACCGTTAATTATGACGAGAAATACTTTGAATTTATTTTAATTTGGTTCTATCTACTATTTTAAAAAAAATTTGCCAGCTGCCTAGTACCATGTGAATAGCATGCCTCGATAGGAGAACATCTACTATCCATCGTATGTCTAGACAGGTTAATTCTTATTAATTTTACGATCTAGGCAACTGACCCTACCAAGTAAAATTAAATAACTGGCATAGTTTCGATCCAGTATATAATAGCAGTGACTCAGATGGAAAAGATACTATTATATACAGTTAAGTGTTAATCATCACCTAATTTCAAATTAATCGATTTGCAATTAACTCTTCAAATGAAAAAGTGATCTATACTAATAATTATCTAAAATTATCCTTAAATGAGATTTATACTGGCAATACTACAATTAATCTGTCTGATGGGGAGAAACGTCTTACTGCCAACACGCAGAATTTAATTACATCGCCCACAAACTAGTGATGGAGACTGCAAGATTTATCTGTGAATAAATTTTCTCTCCCACTTAGATTTTTAAAACATTTTGAGAGTTATAAAAATTCGTTTAATTAAAATAAATTTATTAATTTTAAAAAATCACACGATTTGAAAAAATCAAATATCTTTTCGTGTACATGATTCCAAAAATTCTGATTTGCCAAACCATCTTTCTATGTTTTCATGCGTAACAAATAAAATTTATAAATGTGCCGTTTTTTTCCATCTTTTCAGCTAAGTTAGTGATTAAATGTATTTAATTATTTTATTTTTCGTTCTACATTTTTTGAAAAATAATAATTTATTTAGATTAAATATTTTTTATTTAATTAATTCAAAATTTAGAATTAATTTTTACGTTTTTCGAGATATCTGATTTTATAAAAAAATCATCTTAAACGTGATATTTTGTAAAAAATAAAATATTTAAAGTTTTTTCATTTAATTAAAAACTTTAATTAAAAAAAATTATTTTATTTTTTATTATAAAATATTTTAATTAAAACTGATTTTTTCGAATTAATTAAATTAACAGGATAATATAAAACAGATATACAACATCCACGCAATTCATATGAATATAAATGCACGATATGTATATGTCCCAATTTTATGATCGAGTCAAAATACTAAACGTTTCAGTTTCTTGTTAAAGTTAGGCGGTAATAATCTTTATTCCTCCCAGTTTCTTGTATCCCAATTGCATAGGAATTCATTGATACACTTTTATATATAAAGATATATCATACTGGTATCAGAACACATCATAAAAATTGATCAAAATAGCCCCGGACCAAGCCACTACCGCCGGCCACCATGCCGCCGCCGTTGCCACCTTGTGCCGCCACCTTTAGGCAGTTTTTTCCGCCACCTTGGTGCACCATTTTTGACGCCGTTAATACTGAAAAATAGCGCTAGACAAGTAGTATTTTTTTTTCAAAAAAGTAGTTTGAAAACAGTCTCAAAATGGCCAAAAAATAGCCTCGAAACCAGCTGCCACCACTGCTTGCGCCGCCGCCGCCCACAATAGTCGCCCATTTGGGCTTTTTTGGTGGTGTTTTTGCTCCCTTTTTTTTAGAAAAATAGCACAAATATCCAGTAACCTATTTCTTTGAAGAACGCCTAAAAAATAGTCCCAAACAGCCACGAAAGTTGCTGCTCTTGCGCCGCCAGTTGTTGCCGTCGCCGCCTGGTTTTTGTGAACTATTTTGGAGTTGTTTTTTTTTCACTTTTTGGAATTTTTTTCTAGTGGTATTTTACTGCTATTTTATGCCAAGAAAACCTATTCAAAATCACTCTCGAAACCATCGAAAAAACTATCAAAAAACAGCACCGAACCGCCGCCAGTGGTGCCACTGGTGGGCTATTTCTTAATCCAATTTTTTCATGTTTTTGGGAGCAGTTTTTAATACTATTTTTAAGCCTAAAAATTACAGAAAAAGCTGCTGGAAGATAAGTCAAAAAATCATGGAAAAACCACTGCGATCCGTGGCCCGTAACTCCCGAAACCACCTCCGGTGCTACCGCCTGTTTATCGTGTTCTTGAATATTCTACATGTTCTTAAAATATTCTAAAAAGATATTTAAAAATAGAAACTGCTATTACATTGAAACCTATGTTTCGTAGACTCACATTCGATTTAGAAAAAAAAAAACTTAATCTATCACGATCAACCCTCGTGATTAAATAAAATAATAATCATCATCTAAACTATTCAATCAAATATGAATAAATAGATGCTCATAAAATTGATATTATAATGCTTGTAAAACAAAGTTAGCACAGTTCTAAAACTACTTGGCCCCAATAAATCATAAACAAAAAATAAAATGACTCTAATACCAATTGTTGGAGGCAAAACTGCCAATATTATGGTTTTTGTAAACGATTTTCAATAAAAATTAACTGGACTGGCAAACACTAAAATGAGTTCCAGATAAAACTTTTGACGTCGAACGATCAAAATAAAAACCCGTGCAACCGCAGTTAATTTAGAAGAATACCTTTTTTCGGTCAATTCTCCAACTATGATTTTGATTTCGAGTTAAAGCTCCCGTCAGACCTTCCACTGTATTTTCTTATGCGATTCCCGAATGTAATGTGGGCTACTAACCTTCAAGAACTCGTACCGGCAGAACCTAGACAGATTTAATCTTAAAGATAAGTTATGAATTTGGTTCAGCCTATCTGCATATTTATAGGACTACAGTAGGGACCTGTAGAGTAATTATAACAACTACTTCAACTGGAACACATATTCGTATCTAGCTATTTCTGCAATTAAGCAAATCTCATAGTGGTATCTGTAATTACGAAAACCTTACAGTGATTTCTGCAGTTTTGATAAAATACTAAATTACAATTCACACCACAAAAAGAACTATAATTGCACTTTAAGCTATAATCTCAACATATTCTTGCAATGAGCTCCTATTATTAAATGCTTAACTCATCTCCCCACATTAAGATTTTTGAAACCCACCAATTAAATTTAATTACTGGCAATTTAATTTAATCAGCATCTTTAAAAATCCTTAAGCCTTTCTGCTTACTTTATTTGATAGCCAGATAATCAAATTCACCTGCAGAGTTTGGCCTGGTCAAAACTTATAAACTTCCTTAAGGGTGTATCGTCAATCCCGATCATTCGAGACGTAAATTCCGTCAATAATTAATATTCACCATATAAATAATACTGCTATCTAATTCATCGGGAATATAGACCCATATAAGATCGTACCTACTAATGAATCAAAATAATAAATATTAAATATACGTAAATCAATAATTACTTCAGGATTAAGACTATAAGTATTATTCATAATAACCTTGGGGTGTGAATTAATTTATATAGTCAGTATAAAATTAATTACCCCAATGTGTCCCGTTCAA
>JAUMHN010417292.1:0-13662 GCA_032360265.1 Heliamphora ciliata
CATTGAGAGGAAGTATCATCTCATCCGGGAGATCGTGCAACGTGGAGACGTGGTAGTTTCTAAGATAGCATCTGCGGATAACTTAGCGGATCCTTTTACTAAGGTATTGTCTTAGAAAGTCTTTGATGACGATGTAGAAGGGTTAGGTGTTAGGTGTGTTCCTGCATGGCTTTAAGTATAAGTGTGAAATTGTTGGGAATGTACACTGAAAAGTCATGCCTTTTTATGTATTTTATTCTGGATCCCTAACTTATTAATGAGAAACATTTGAGATGATTTTGCGTTTATGGTTTCATATTTATATTTATGATATATGAATGCATAGTCCGTATTTTTTATCCAGTATTTGACTTGGTGCGTGCTGCATGGAAGATCGGGTCAAAGGTTCTGATAGATTATTCAGGTAGGCTCACAATCATAATGGACCCGGACATTCCATTGGTACGATTGTAGTACATCGTTATAGTAGCTGTTCTTGGTTAGGTCGAAGGGATCGAATTCTGGTTTTGAATTCGATGTTCGAGCTCAATGTGTTAGTAAACTTGGAGTGTATTGAGCGGGATCAACGGGATGATCGATTCTATACTAACTATATGAATTGATCCATATCCCGTATTATCATGTATTGCATGAACTCTTAATCTCGAAGTGATTGATTAATTGTGTTTAGATAATGTACAGTACTTTGACTCGTCAATGGTTGAGATTTCCTCCATGAGATTAACAATACCGATGAGTTAGGTACTGACATTATTTGTCTGATGATTGATAATCAACTGACAGAAACCACATCCGATTTAGGTTGAGGAGTTCCCCTTCGTGTGCTTTGCTTATAGGTTTGATTATGCTAAACCTGTATAGTGAATTTTCGGATCCAGTATATCAAAAGGTTAAGCGGTGCGATTGTGAGGAGAAGAGGATAATTAAATCGGGTTGTTAATAACCTAATTTACTTATCAGAAATTCATATCTTAACCGTGGGGAGAATTCAGTGCATTTGATAATTGGAGACTTAAGACATACTTTGAGTTAGGACCGGGAGTTCAGTCAAGACCTTTAGTGGAATAAGTTCTGGTTCGTACGGGAAATGATCTAGCTCGAGGAAAGAGTAAGGGACATCTAGTTTTCTCGTACGGTTAGCCAGAGTCCTATACCTCCTCATTATCCCTCACGTAGCCCATTATATACACGGATATTTTTCTTGTTGGTTTCGGTAATTATTTAATTTAATTTGAATGCCGATTTTGCTGCCGGAGACATTCGAGAATTAAATTAAATTAATGAGAGGAAGTTTTGGTATTTGGCACACCTAGGGATTACTCCCTAAGTGGCCGACCCTAGGAGGTGGTGGGGTTTAATTAAATATGTTAAGTATATCTCTTTATATCCTTTTAGGAAGGAGTGGATATACTTAATATATTTTGAGATATTCATATATATCAAGAGGAGGCTAATTAAGAAAAACGGAACCCTAATTCTCCCATAGAGCCGCCGGCCTCCTCTCCTTTTTGGCAATTAATTTTGCCTTTTTGGAGATCATTGTGTGACAAGAAACCAATGTAGAAAGAACACTTTGATCGAAATCGGTGCCCACACATCGTGATCGTCGTAGTGCGTTCTGGTCACACATAAGAAGGTTGCAAGGTCATCTTCAACGTATTTGGGATTTCTAGAAACTTATCGACAAGTTTCATTGAGGTATTAAACTATTAAAATCATTATAGTTTTTGTTTTTCATGATAATCGCATACATCATTTTTTACGGTCACGACGTCGATTCAAAAATCACTTTTTTTTCCGCTGCACGGCTCCCTCTCCAACACCTTTGAGTTTGCAATCGCTCCGCTATTGTCATAATGAAGTGTAATAGCCGATTGAACTGAAGGTACCACATCTAGATCCAACAAGAAGTTCCTGAGTCAAACGGCCTTCTTGGCTGCTTTATGAGTTGCCAATTACTCGGTCTCCATGGTGGAATCAGCAATACAGGACTGCTTGATACTCTGCCAACTTATGGCTCTACCTCTTAAGGTAAACACATAACCTGAAGTAGACTTATAGAACTCCTTGTCAGACTTGAAATCTGAGTCTGTATACCCTAAAAGTACAAGACTGTCTGCCTGGTAAACCAACATATAATTCTCAGTTCTTTTTAGGTACTTGATTATATTCTTAACTGCAGTTTAATTCTCCTGCCTTAGGTTAGACTGATATCTGCTAACAATGCCAACGGCAAAACAGATGTCGGGTCTAGTGCAAAGTATAGCATACATGAGGCTTCATACTACCGAAGCATAAGGAACCTCCTTCATCCACTTTATCTCATCAGTTGTCTTAGGACACTGATTCTTGGATAGAGTGATTCCATGCCTGAAAGGAAGAAATCCTTTCTTAGAATCCTGCATGTTAAAACGAGCAAGGATATCATCAATATACTTTGTTTGTGATAAACCCAACATCATTTGTTTCTAATCTCGCACGAGCTTGATCCTAAAAAAGTGACTGGCTTCTCTCAAGTCCTTCATATTGAACTGCCCAGATAACCATACTTTAACCGTAGATAATGTCCCCACATCATTTTTGATGAGCAAGATATCTTCTACATAAAGTACTAGAAAGATCACCACGCTTTCGTCACGCTTCTTGTACACACAGGACTCATTTGAACTCTGATCAAAACTATAAGACTTTATGACTTGATCAAATCGAGTGTTCCAATACCTTGATGCCTGCTTAAGTCCATAAATAGATCTCTTAAGCTTGCAGAACATGTGCTCCTGGCCCTTTACAATGAATTCGTCTGATTGTACCATAATTATACACTCATTAAGACTCCGTTAAGGAAAGCTATCTTGGCATCTATTTGCTAGATTTCGTAAATGAAATGAGCAGCAATGAATAAGAGAATCCAGATAGACTTAAGCATGGCTACCGAAGAAAGTTTTTCTCATAATCGATCCATTTTTTCTGAGTGAACCCTTTAGCAACAAGCCTAGTTTTGAAGCTTTCAATCTTCCCGTATGCTCCTCTCTTCCTCTTATAGATCCACTTGCATCTAATGGGTTTTATCCCTTCGGTTGGTTCTACAAGTTTTCAGACCTGATTGGAATACATATATTTTATCTCTAAATTCATAGCCATTTGCCAAAGATCTGCATCTTTATCTTGAAGTGCTTCATTGTAGTTACAGGGTTCGATATCTAGTTCTGTCGAGATCCTGTCAAAAGACTCTCCCAAGAACATATACCAGTCAGGTTGATGAACAACCCTCCCACTACGACGAGGCACTACTTGTGTCTGTGTACTAGCAGTAACACGTTGTGCAAAATCTGAACCCTGTGCATCAGCACCCTACTCTTGATTTGCACCTGTCTCGATAATCCTCCCACTACGACGAGGTAATGGAATATCAGTGACTTGTTCTTCCGTTCTACTGGTATTTTCTCTTAGTTCTTCCAAAACAATGTTGCTTTTGGGTCTGTGATCCACAATATAATCCTATTCCAAGAATCGGGCATTGATGCTAACAATAACCTTATAATCCTTAGGATTATAAGATAGACCACCCTTCGTTCCCTTGGAAAACCCCACAAAGAAACAGACTTCTGTCCTCGGTTCCAGCTTACCCGCGTTCCCTTTCAGCGCATGTGCTGGACACTCCCAAATTCGAATGTGTTTCAGACTAGGCTTACGTCCGGTCCACAATTCTGTGGGGAGTAAAAGGTACTAACTTAGAAGGTACCAAGTTTAGAATATAAGCCGCTGTCTTTATAGCAAAATTTTCAAAACGAATCGAGTAAACCTGAATAACTCATCATGGACCTTACCATCTCCATAAGAGTGCTATTTCTTCTTTCTAGTAAATTAGATGTGTTATCCATTTTAGTTAGTTGCAGTGTAGGAGAGATTTGAGTAATAACATAAAGATTATCTACCAATGTACCAGAACAGATAACCCGTCTATTATCCTTAATAACCACAGAGTTATTAAAATAAGCCACATATCCGTCTTTAACCAATCCAGAAACGAAAACTAAATTCCTTCTAAAGAAATGTATATAAAGATAATCTCTCAATATTAAAACCCTATCTCCACTAAAACTGAGAATGACATCTCCGACTGCAAATGCTGTTACCTTTGTATTATTACCCATATACGTGTAAATTTTCCCATCACTAAGTTGTCGAGTTTCTAGGAACCCTTGCAATGAATTACAGACATGATTAGTGGCTCTCGTATCTACACACCAAGTACCGGTAGATAACACCGCTAAACATGTTTCCACAACTAGTGAACAGAAATTGTCCTGTTTGTTCTACCTTTTGAGAAATACTGGATATAACTTTTTCCAGTATCGTGCCTGGTTGCAGTGAAAATATCTGCCTTTTGGCTTTTCACACCAGTCCGTGGCCCACTAACTTCCCTGGAAATCGTGTATCGCTGTTTCTGAACTTTTTTTTTTCTTCATGCTTTTCGGCCAAGAGGAAGAATCTTTTTCTGAAATAGACACATTTCTTGGTATTGAAGGAATACCATTGGTAGTTAAAATTATATCCAAGTTACTTTTCCAGTTAACAAAATTCGATTCTGTAAGTTTGTTTTCATCGAGTATTAAAGCGAGTGGGTTGAATGCTATTTTAATCCAGAAAATTTTATAATTTAAAAAATACCGTTAATTATAATGAGTAAAACTTTGAATTCATTTTAATTTGGTTTCCTCTACCATTTTAAAATTAATTCGCCAGCAGCCTGATAACTTGAAAATTGCATGCCTTGATGGGAGGACGTCTACTATCATTCATAAGACCAGACAGATCAATTCTTTTTAATTTTACTATCTAGGCAACTGACCATGCTAAGTAAAATTAAATAGCTGACATAACTTCGGTCCAGTATATAATTACAGTGATTCAGATTGAGATGATACTATTATATACAGTTAAGTATTAACCATCACATAATCTTAAATTAATCGCTTTGCAATGAACCCTTCAGATAGAGAAGTGATCTACACTAACAATTATCTACAATTATTCCTAAAAGAGGTTTGTACTGGCGATACCGCAATTAATCTGTCCATTGGGGGGAAGACCTTACTGTTGGCACGCAGAGTTTAATTGCATCGCCTACAAACTGGTGATGGAGACCGCGAGATTTATCTGTGAATAAATTTTCTCTCCCACTGAGATTTTTAAAATATTTTTGATGGTTATAAAAATTCGTTTAATTAAAATAAATTTATTAATTTCGAAAACCACACGATCTGAAAGAATCAAACATTTTTTCATGTACACGATTTCAAATATTTTGATTCATCAAACCATCTTTTTGTATTTAAATATGTAACAAATAAAAATTAATAAATGCACAATTTTTTTTTCAGCTTTTCAGTTAAAGTAGTGATTAAAGGCATTTATTTATTTTATTTCTCGTCCCGCTTTTTTTGAAAAATAATAATTTATTTCGATTAAACATTTTTCTATTTATTTAATTCAAAATCCAAAATTAATTCTCACGTTTTTCTAAGATATCCAATTTTAAAAAAAAAACATCTTAAACATGATATTTTGTAAAAAAATAAAATATCTAAAGTTTTTCCATTTAATTAAAAAAAATTAATTTTATTTTTTATTACAAAATATTTTAATTAAAATTAAATTTCTAAATTAATTATATTAACATGATAAATAAAAAAATATGTAATCATCCACGCAGTTCATATATATATAAATACAATGCATATATCCCGGTTTTATGATCCAAGTGAAACGCTGAAGTGTTTCAGTCTCCCAAAGAGGATAAACTGTAATAATTCTCTTTTATCCCTGATTCTTGTGTCCTGATTGTATCAGGATTTTCTGATACTATCTAATATATCAACATATATTAAATTAGTCCCGTATTTATCAGAAAATCAACACAAAGCAGCCATGGGAGAGAGAAACCACCGAAATTGGGCTGTTTTGATATTTTTTCTCGTTGTTTTTAACTCGTTTTTTATTCTGTTTTTAATGTATAAATACTGTAGAAAACTCACCGAAAAAAACCATTTAAAACCATTAAAAACTTATTGCGATCCGTGGCCCGTAAAAATCCGAACCACCACCGATGCCGCCTCTGTTCTTCGTGTTCTTTGATATATTCAACCTGTTCTTAAATAATCTAAACAGATATTTTAAAAACAGAAACTAGCTATTACATCGATCCTATGTTCTGAAATCTCACATTCGATCTATCATGGTCAACCCCTATGATTAAAAAAATCATCGTCATTCACACCATTTAATCAAATATGAAAAATAAATGACGATCATAAAATCGGGATTAGAACACCTGTAAAACAAAGTTAGCAATAGTTCTAAAACTACCTGGCCTCGATAACCGAAAACAAAAAATAAAATGGCTCTTATACCAATTGTTGGAGGCAAAATTGTCAAAATCTTTATTTTTGTAAACGATTATATAAAAAAATTAACTATACGGGCAAACGCCAAAACGGGCTTCAGATAAAACTTTTGATGACGAATGATCAAAATAAAACTCGTGCATCCAAACTTAATTTAGAAGAATACCATTTTACCGGTCGAATCCTCAACTGCGATTTGAATCCGAGTGGAAGCTCCTGTCAGATCTTCTACTGTATTCCCTTATGCGATTTTTAAATATAGGATGGGCTACAATCTATCCAAAATGCGTACCGGTAGAACCTGGACAACTTTAGTCTTGAAAGACAAGTTATGAAACTGCTTCAACTTACTCGCTTATTTATAGGGCTACAGTAGGGACTTGGGAGTAATTATGAGTAAGACTTCTAGTGAAATACAGACACGTATCAGCGATTTTCGTAATTAAGAAAATCTCATAGCGATATCTGCAATTATAGAAAACTAGCAGCGATTTTTGTAATTTTCATAAAATACTAAATTACAGTTTACACCACTGAAGACCTATAATTGCACTCTGACCCATAATCTCAAGACCATCTAGCATTGAGCTCCTGTTATTAAATATTTACCATTTTTTTTCACGTTAAGATTTTTGATACCCGCCAATTAAATTTAATTGTTGACAATTTAAGTTAATCGGTATTTTGATATTCTTTAAGCCTTTCTGCTTAACTTATTTGACCGCCGGATAATTAAATTCACCTGCAGGATTTGACCCGGTCAAAACTTATAAGCTTCCTTAAGGGGTATCGTCAATCCCGATCATTCGGGACGTGGATTCCGTCAATAATTAATATAATCCCCATATAAATAATACTACCATCTTTGGTACTCTTTTTCTTTCATTCCAATGGATATATTTGATTGTTGAAAATTCTATTTTTATAAAACTGGTGTTTGATGGACTTTTCACGTGACCCTGGATTTTGGAGCGTGACAAGTATTCCCAAAAAAGACATGGATATGGAAAAAGCCAGAGTCTTTCTCGAGGTACATGGGTCCATTGAGAGTGTTGGAGAGATGTGACGAGGCCTCTATTGTCTAACGGTTCTACCAGGATTCAAAGGTCTTTTGGGAGATAGGATGAATGCGAGGTGGATGCAGACACAGAAACCAAGAGACAAGAGAGGAATCATCAACTCTCGTGACCCGACAATTGACTTTAACAATCCAAGAATGTACCTGGAGGTACCAGTAGCCATAATCAATAGGACTCGCATGGGACCGGAGGACTTTTGGCACGTGGAAGTGCAGTGGCACTGCTACGGTATCTATGAGGCGACATGAGAGCGTGACTCAGTTATCCGCTACTTTTATCCGCATCAGTTTGTCTGGGCTTTAGCATGTTAGGTGATTGTATCTTTCCTTCGTTGGATGTTGTATGTGTGATCTGTAAACTTTTGAAAACATTATACCGGTTATGTGTTTGGATGTTTGTTGTTGAATTTTTCGTAAGTTATCTCATGATCTCAAACTAAATTCCACAAGATCCAAAAACATGAAAACAATCAAGAATTGAAACAACCCCCAAATCTCAACACTCTCCTAGGATGGCTGATAGACAACCGAACCACTGACAAGTTAACGAACCCTAGATGATGAAGCACCCGAGCTGGCCTAAGTTTTTCGAAAACCACCGTTAGAACCCTATAACTTTATCCCTATAAGTTCCTTTCTCAAGCCCTTGTGTCAACTCTCATACCCAATTGAAGCTCTTGAGTACCCTCCTTTCTAATATCACCGGTTCTGTATATTCGACATTGATGAAATCTTTTTCCCTCATTCATTTCTCTCGATCCTAATACAGCACTCTTGTGCAGTAATTTTTGTGAATTCTTTATTTACTTTTTAAATTCTGTGAGACCCGGACTCGTCACTTTTTGAGATATTTATATATGTTGATGTGTTTCTTTCTGTATATGTATCTCTTGGTGTATGGTTTATGTTTCAAGTTGTAGAACAGCATGTTTTGTATAGGGGTCATACATGTTATGCATGCGGGGGGGTTTGGGTTGGTTGCTTTTTTTGGTTTTTCTCCCAGCGACGACCACTCGAGCGGTGGTGAGCGCACTTGAGCGGGCTGGTGGCAGAGTGTTGCTCCAAGAGGTAACCGCTCGAGCAATTCTTGGGCGCTTGAGCAATGGTGTGGCAGAGTGTATGTCGGCAAGGGGTCCGCTCGAGCGGTGCTTGAGCGCTCGAGCGGTGGGTCCTGGGCGCGAAAATCTCTAAAGGTTAAAAATATCTTTTTGGAGACTCAAAATATCTTTTCAAAGAAAATCTCTTTCTCTCCACCTTTTCTCTACCTTCTCTCTATCTTTTGGGAGGGCTCGGGCTTAGTTTTTCGCGGTCCGATAGCAGATCCTTACTGTTGGCAACGTGGGCTTCTATCCATCCGGACAGATTCTCGTTTCGACGAGGTTGAATTTTGAGGCGTCGAGCTTTAGCTCTTTAAGGTAGGATTCTAGACCTACTGCTATTTTGAGGGTGTTATATGCAATTATTTGTGCTTTCATCGGGTGGAAAATGCATTAAATGTGATTTTTACATGTTTTAAACCTTAGTTTCGGGTAAAAGTGGATTTTATGCCTTTTCTCGATTTTATACATGATCTAAATGTGCTGATATTCGTGGTTTTCAAAAGGAGATTTGAAAATGAGGTGTTTTTGTGAAAAACATGCTTTTGGAGGTTTGGAGCTAACCCTTGGGGTTGAGTCTCAGTTTTATGAAACTATGTTGTTACATGCTTGTAGATCTCCATGTGGATGGATTGAATCACTTTATTACTTGCGATGTAAAAACTACTTTGTGGATTTTTAAATATTTTCCATAGATGTACCGGGACAATGGGTGTGTGTGTTGAGTTGGGCTTCCATTGCTCTTCGGTGCAAGTCCAAAAATGTGCGCAGAGTAGGTCTCTATGTGCCTTCGGGTTAGTCCCCGTAAACAAGGTGGTTGGGTGCTCAGTACCCTCGGGCTCAGGTCCCGTAAACTAAGTGGTGGTTGGGTGCTTAGTACTCCCGGGCTGTGGTCCCGTAAACTAAGTGGTTACATTGTCGTAACTCCGTATAGAACTTGTCATTACCGAGAAAATCTTGAGTGGTAACTAGGGTAATGGGCAGGAATCTATAGTTGTTACCTTATCTGTGTATGGTAGAGTCGGTACATAGGATCTCATTTTATCTGATTTTCTCCTCGGCTGTATGGCCTGAGTGGAGCATACTATTTTATTACAGCTTATCATTTTATTTTCCTCGGTTGTGTGTTCCGAGTGGGAAAATAACGTTTGATCTCGGTTGTGTGATCCGGGTGAACAAAGATCAGGTTTTGATTACTGCTTTTCCTTAACTGTGGCATGATATCTGTCAGGATTAGATGCATAGTTTAAAGGATGAAAATGTGGGTTTTGTGAGACAAAACCTTTTGAGGCTTGTCTTGGCCTAATAAGAAAACTTGTGGTTTTGAGAGAAATCTTTTTTGGCTTTCGTGGTCGAGTTAGCTCCCACGATATGATTGCATAGCCTACTTTACAGCTTTACTATCTATTTTCTATTGGGGTTCAGCTCACGGTGTGGAATTTTACTGTAAAAACATTTTTAGGTGACCATGTGGAGTTGACCTAAAGGCTTGTGGCGATGGAGAGTTTGCTGTAGTTTTCCTGTTTTGCACATGTACTTTTACATGTAGTGCATGTTTCAGAAAGCGAGTTTTGTACGCCTTGAGGCGATATTTTTATTCATATATGAGATTGCATGCTTTCAGTTTATGAGAGTTAAAATGTGGGGATTTTTATCCAAATGATGTATATTTTTGAGTTGATGGTTTTTCAACTGTAAAATTTATTTTCTCAAACGGTGGTTTGGATGGGCTTTCGCGTGACCTTGGTGTTTGGGGCGTGACAACTTGGTATCAAAGCTCTGGGTTCGAATACCTAAGAGCCATGGGAAAGAGGGTACATCACCTTTGAAGATGCATGTGTGCTTGATTGCATGTGTTACAGCGTTTTCCTAACATTAGCATGATAGCTTGTGGTGTATACGTGGGTATGGAGGTTGGATCTTAAGATTGATTAGTCTTGCCCTCGGGCATTTGGATTGACAAACTTAGGAGCCATGTTAGAGACGCATTTTGCGGACGTGATTTCTAGCAAGGATTCTGAGTAGGTTATCCGGAGTGACGAGTTTTTCTTGTTGGTTCTCCTCGGTATGTGAGATATGTGTTGACATGATCTAAGTGGCTATGTGTTAGCCTGCTTATATATGATCTGTCTTTTACGTTGGCAATAACATGTTGTAGGAATGCTTATCCTGTTAAATTGCTTTCGTTTAGCGTTATGCCCACGTGGGGAGGATGAGGCCGCAGTCGAGGCTGTGGCCATGGTTCTAGCTGAAGGGACGTTCTAGTCCCAAATGTTGGGGATGCTAATGCACCCCAAGGACCTGTTGGCAAGGGAGATATGTTGCGTGAGATGGTCAACTCCATCCGGCAACTGGCTGAGGTCACTAGGGGAAGGGAGAGTGTACTCGAGCCAAGGGCGATGGTTGCGATGCGTGAGTTTCGTCGTCTGGACCCTCCTACCTTTTCTGGGGATCCCAACCCCATGGTTGCCACTAAATGGATGGAGCTAGTCACTAGGATTTTGGACACGCTTCAGATAGAGGAGGATGATCTGAGGGTTACCTTTGCTGCCTTCTAGCTGAGAGGGAGTGCTCACATGTGGTGGAAGTTTCCCAATACTACAGTTAGGGGCACTTGGGAGGCATTCACGAAGGTATTTTTAGAGAAATACTTTCTAGCGACACTGAGGGATCACTACAGAGAGGATTTCCTTTTTCTGACGCAGGAGATGATGACAATGATTGAGTATGAGGCGGAGTTTACTAGCCTATCTCGATTTGCACAAGAGATTGTGCCCACTGATGAGTTCTATGTGAAGCAGTTTGAGAGGGATTTGTGCCCTGCTATTCATGACAGAGTGGCAGCGTTCAGAATGCAGGTCTTTACAGAGTTGGTGGAGACCGCCATGAAGGTGGAGGACACTCTGAACGAGACGCACAGAGACAGAGACAGTAGAGGTCAGCAAGATGGGGGACGTGCATAGTCCCAGGGACGCAGGGATAAGCGACGACGGACATCTGGTCCGAGTTCACATCCGGTGGGGTCGTATCTGCCACAATCTTTTGCATCTATACCCCCCGTAGCTTCAACGGGAAGGTCAGAGCAGAGTGCGCCTGTTTGTTTCAGATGCCAATGATCAAGGCACCGTGCAGCAGAATGTCAGAGTCCAACGCCTGTTCAGGCACAGTCGTAGTTGCAGGCGCATGCAAGAGGACGAGTCATATGTTTTGAGTGCGGCCAGTCGAGCACATCCGCAGGGATTGCCCTAGAGGAGGGAGCGTGCGGAGCACAGCTGGAGCACTTGTTACTCCATCCGTCGAAGGACGTCAGCTATCTCGGTTTGCTGAAGGGGGCGCTTCAGTATAGTCAGGCAGACAGTCAACAGTTTAGAGTCACCATGGACAGGCCAGAGCTAATGTTCTTGCAGATCCCAGTTCATCCAGAGCACCGGTCGTGCCCGATGCTACGGCTACCACCTCCATGATCAGAGGTACTTTTCTAATCTATAGATCATGGGCCAGTGTTCTTATCGACACAGGAGCATCGCATTCGTTTATATCATATGCTTTTACATCTGCTTTAGGGCTGGAAATGAATTGGTTGGGTAGTACTTTGAGCGTGGAGACCCCAGTCAGTGGGAGTGTGACATTGAGTCTAGTTTGTAGATCCTATGTGTTGGAGGTCGCCGGTCGTTGTTTAGAGTTTGACTTTATCATTCTAGACATGACCACGTTTGACGTCATCCTAGGGATAGATTGGCTGACCACCTATCGTGCCTTTATCGATTGTGATCGATGAAGGGTAACAATTTGTACACCAGTAGGAGATTATTTTTGCTTTATGGGAGACCGGGATGAGGGTTTGATGATGATGCCGGGCGCTGTGCGGAACCAGGGCAACCTGGATTTCCTCTTTTCAGCCCTCATATTGGACGAGGAGGTTAGGGTTTGGGGAGAGTTACCTCTGGTGGTCTGCGACTTTCCAGATGTCTTCCCTGAAGATCTATTTAAGTTGCCACCGAGCCGCGAGGTAGAGTTCTCTATTGATCTAGTTCCCGAAGCTGCTCCCATATCTATACCGTCTTATCGTTTTGCACCCGCTGAGTTGCGTGAACTCAAGGTACAGCTTCAGGAGTTGTTAGACAGGAGGTTTATACGTCCAAGTACTTCACCGTGGGGAGTTCCTGCCCTTTTTGCTAAGAAGAAGGATGGGCATTTGTGTATCGACTACTGGAAGCTAAATTAGGTGACAGTGAAGAACAAGTACCCGATGCCGAGGATAGATGATTTGTTTGATCAATTGAAGGGTTCGAGCTGCTTCTCGAAGATTGACTTGAGATCAGGGTACCACTAGTTGAGGATTAGGGACGAGGACATAGCGAAGACTAGCTTCTGAACTCGCTATAGTCACTACAAGTTTCTGGTTATGCCGTTCGGTCTGACGAACGCGCCAGCTACGTTCATGAGTTTGATGAACCGGATCTTCCATCAGTATCTGGATAGTTTTGTGGTGGTGTTTGTGGATGATATTCTCATCTACTCACCCACTAGGGAGGCACACGAGGATCATCTGCGGATTGCGCTACAGACTTTGAGAGAGCATCGCTTGTATGTGAAGTTTGAGAAGTGCGAGTTCTGGATGTCTGAGGTGAGGTTTCTGGGACACGTTGTGTCGTCAGACGGGGTATCAGTGGATTCGTCGAAGACAGATGCTGTGACTAGCTGGGAGCGGCCGAAGAACGTCTTTGAGATCCGTAGTTTTCTGGGTTTAGCAGGGTACTATCGGCGGTTTGTGAAATATTTTGCAAAACTTGCCGCGCCGATGACGCGTCTGACATGGAAGGGCATAATGTTTATTTGGAGTGAGTCCTGTGAGTCGGCATTCTAGGAGCTGAAGACGAGGTTAACTAGTGCGCCAGTGTTGATTATTCCAGAGCGAGGCTTGGGGTATACAGTATATTGTGATGCATCACATGATGGTCTTGGGTGTGTTCTGATGCAGGAAGGAAAGGTAGTAGCCTATAGTTCTCGACAGTTGAAGACGCACGAGAAGAACTACCCGACACACGATCTGGAGTTGGCAGCCGTGGTCTTTGCCTTG
>JAUMHN010417303.1:0-13662 GCA_032360265.1 Heliamphora ciliata
TGGATCCCAAAAGTAGAATAACCAGCATCAGACACTTCTCAGGAAAACTTTTTGATAACAGGTAGCCAATATCTTGGATTCCCAAAATAGTGAATCATGAGCAGATAAACACGGAGACTAAAACAATGCCCCTGTTGGGCTCGTGTCGGCGACATAACATGATAGCCCAAAAACTAGAAAGATGATTAAGAAAGGAAAACAACTAAATTGTAGAGGGAAAGCTCATTTAAGACAGGAAAATGGACAGCACTTCGGCAGGAAAATAGAGCTACGTTGACCGGACTGATTTGACCTAAATAAAATTCTAAGAAAAAAATAAGCAACATGACGGTAGGAAAATAGAGCTACATTGACCAGACTGGTTTGACCTAAAAATTCTAAGGAAAAATAGGCAGCATGACGGTAGGAAAATAACTCTCACGGGTACGACAAGGGTTTGAAAGAAACGAGTCTATGTCAGGAAAAAGGGGAAAACTAATGACCCGGGAAGATCCCGGAGGGGAAAGAAACCTCCCTAAAAGTATTAAAACGAAACACGGGCATGACTCCGGAAAGAAAACTACGGTAAGAAAAATCGAATGTGGTAAAAACACAAAATTCGGGTAAAAACCCAAAGAAAAAGCTAGCCTAAGCAAAGGATAACAGAAAACTCAGGTCGAACTTGGAGAAAGAACTAGCCTAAACTTGATCAAGACAATTCTAACAATATACAAACAAAACATACAATGAAGAAAAACACATAGTCCTACTAGGGTTAACAACACCTAATTGGGGGGTTCTAAGTTCACTATATGCAAAAGGCCAGTTTTGGTTAATTGAAAAGGGTACCTTCTGAATAGAGCCGGGTATATACCTCCCATGCAGAACATGGTCAAATAGTACGCCTGAACTCTTTTACTGCACCTATGATAACGTACAGTCAGTAAGGGTTATTCGTCTTCCCAACAATCCCCGAAACGGATTAACGTTCAGGGTATCAGGTCGACCAGGCAAGGGGGTTGAAGAACAATGCATATGCATGCGAAAATGCAAATGAGGAATTTTATTAAGAACCAATGATATTTTCAAATCTAGCCCTCTTATTTGATTTTATGAACCAATCCCCAGCAGAGTCGTCAGAAAATACTGTGACGAAGGGATTTAGGGGTCAAAAATAAGGGAATTCCAAAAGATATTTTGAAAAATATTTTAAAACCTTGAAAATCAAATTTTGAAAATCCCTTTTATTGAAGATAGAGTCGCCACTTAGTTTTTTGAAAAAAAAAACTAAGAAAAACAAAAATGACTTACTGATCTTGAAAACGTTAACTAGAGAAAGAGGGTTCGGGAGCTAAGGCACGAATCGAAAAAGGTGTTAGGCACCCCGTTCGCCCAACTATAAGGTTGGTCTCTACTAATCATCATTGGTTCTTTAATAAAATTTTTCAAATGCATACAAATAAAGAAAATTGAGGTAAAGAGAGACCATTAAAATCAAATATAAAAAATACATAACATATGTTCATAGCACTTCGAATTCAAACACATAAAGAGATAAAATCTTAAATTTTAAGGCATGCAATTTCTAACTAAAATGATACATGAAACACTCTCTCATGCAATATTCATATAAAAAAATTTAATCTATCATGATTTAAATAAAAGAGCAAAAATATGTAAAAAATTGTTAAAACTATCTAAACATGATTTGTTACAAAAAAAAATAAACTAAACTATCCTAAACATGCTTTCAAGTAAAGAAACTAAAACATGCATTAATGTTAACATGATAAATTAATAAAAATAAATAAATAAAATGCAAAACAAAATATACATAAAAAGAATCCTAAAAAGAAAGTTCATAAAAGAAACTTATGTTACGATGAAAACTATTAAAAAATACTTATTAACAAAAGAACAATCTACTTTTGCATTCTTTTAAAAGATAAAGAAGAAAATAAATAAAAAAAAAGAAAGAGAAGAAAATTAATCTTAGAAAAGAAATTTAGTTTAAAAGGCTTTTTGTGATTTTTGAGTTTAACAAAATAAAAGAATAAAAATAAAGTACATGTTATAAAAGAAAAATAGAGCTATAGGGAAAGAAAAAGAAAATGGAGCTTTTAAAAGAAAAATAAATACTAATATTAAAAGAAATACTAACAAAGAAAAATTAAACTAATCATTAGAAGAGAAAGAAAAGAAAATAGAATATTATAAGGAACTTTAAAGCTAATTAATCAAAATACTAGAGAGGAGAACTACACTACTATTAAAATAAAAGAAAATAAAATAAAAGAAAAATAAAAACTACAAAAGAAACATTTAGCTACAAGAAAATAAAATAGAACATTAGTATTAATGTTACAAGAAGGGAAATGAAAATGAAATAAAGTGCTAATAAAAAGAAATTAAACTAACTAAAATGAAAGAAAAAGAATAAATGCTAGAATATTAAAAGGCTACAATAACTATTACAAGAAGATAAATACTAGAAATATAGAAAGAAAAGAAAAAAATACTAAAAGAAATTGAACTAACATTAGAAGAAAAGAAAAGAAAATAAAAAGAAAACAAAGAAAATGAAGAATGACCAAGCAATTATTAGAAAATGTGAATATAATATTAGCAATTATATTTACATGAATGTTAGTGTATTGATGATTACAATTAACAATATTGTAAGTTGTAATTGCCCAAAATATATTAGCACTTATTTAATGAATTAAGTAAAGAAAAAGATATTGTGCTTAGTGTGAAAGTGTAAACTAAGTAAATAATTAAAAAAAATATTAAACTAGATGAAGGAAAGTAAGTAAGAAGTAAGATTAACTATTCAAATGAAAGAAATACACAAATTAAAATGAATTTAACCCGATCACTCCAAAAGAGAGAAAATGGAGTTAGAAGGATCGGGGATCCAAACAAGGTACCTAAATTGTCGGAGAATCCTCAAGTCGGGAATGTTCCTCAATGGTCCAATTCTCGTGTGGTGATCCAAGCAAGGCTTCAATGTAGGCGTTGAAGGTTTGGATCTTGGTATTTTGGCAGGTGCTCAGCGTTGGGACTCGAAATTGCTCGGCAACGCGGCACGGCTTCTCTCACTAAACCTCTCACTAATTTTCTGTCCTTGAAAACGTACCAGAGGTACGGTATTTATTGAATTCTTCCACCAATGAGATGCTGACACATTTTAGGACACGTCAGGATTTTTGGAGTTGGCGGCCGCCGGGTATGAACATGACGGTTGCCACATCAAAAGAAGCTTCTAGAAGGTTATTTTGGCGATCGCCATAATGCAAGTTGGCGGTTGCCATGTTGGAGTTGGAGACCGCCATGTTGAAGGTGGAGGCCGCCATGTTGAAATTACTTACGTAACAAGTTATTGGTGGTTCGATATAATTTCATTTGTTTTGACGATTTTGACAATTGGGTTCAAATACCAAGCTTGGATCACTTCCCGAGGATCGAACTGAAGCACTATTCCATCTGTTTTCATCATCGGATTCACCTAAGATTAGGCGGGGTCAAATTGGGGTGTCTACACTTGGTATTAGGATTGTGGACCGGGTATAAGTCTAGTCTAAGACATATTAGGATTTGGAGGTGTCCGGCACACGTGCTGAAAGAGAACATAGATAAATTAGAACCGAAAATAGAAGTCTATTTCTTTGTTGCACATTCCAGGAGAATGAAGGGTGGTTTATTTTATAATTCTAAGGATCAAATAGTCATTGTCATTACCAATACCCGATTCTTAGAAGAGGATTATGTAATGGACCACAAGCCTAAAAGTAGAAATATACTGAAAGAGCTGAGAGAAAATACCAGTAGTATGGGAGAAGCGCCACAGGAAAGTATCATCGATATCCTATTATCTCGTCGTAGTGGGAGGATTGTCGGGACACGTGTAGATCTTAAACCAGATCAGAGTGCTACAATTGACATACCGGTATCCCAACCAAAGGAGCATATGGGTGATGGTGCACAGGTTCAATATCAACACAACGTATCACTACTAGTACACAGACGCGGGTAGTGCCTCGTCGTAGTGTGAGGGTTGTTCGTGAAGTCGATCTGTATATGTTCTTGAGAGAGTATTTTGACCGGATACCAGCAAAACTAGATACCGAACTCTGTAACTACAACGAAGCACTCCGAGATAAAAATGCAGAACTATGACAAAAGACTATGAATTCAGAGATGGAGTCTATGTACTTTAATCAAGTTTGGAAACTTGTAGAATTACCCGAAAGGATAAAACCCATCGGATGCAAGTGGATCTATAATAAGAAGAAAGGAGCAAACGGGAAGGTGAAAACTTTTAAAATTAGATTTGTTGCAAAAGGAATTACTTAGAAAGAAATGATCGATTATGAGGAGACCTTTTCGCCGGTAGTCATGCTTAAGTCTATTTGAATTCTTTTATCCATTGCGGCTCATTTCGATTACGAAATTTAGCAAATGTACATCAAAACATCTTTCCTTAACGAAAGTCTTAATGGGTGTATCTATATGGTACAACCAGACAGGTTTATAGTAAAGGGTCAGGAGCACATATTGTGCAAGTTTAAAAGATCAATTTATGAACTTAAACAAGTAACTAGGTATTGGAATACTTGGTTCGATCAAGCCATTAAGTCTTATGATTTTGATCAAAATCATGACGAGTCCTGTGTGTACAAGAAGCGTGATAGAAGCGTTGTGGTGTTTCTAGTACTTTGTGTAGATGATATCTTGCTCATCGAAAACGATGTGGGGGTGTTATCTTCAGTGAAGGTATGGTTATTCAGCCAATTCGATATGAAAAACTTAAGAGAAGACAGCCACATCTTTAGGATCATGCTTATGCGATATCGAAAATAAAAGATGTTGGGCTTATCACAAGCTACTTATATTGATACAGTCCTTACTCGTTTTAGCATGTAGGATTTCAAGAAAGGGTTTCTCCCTTTTAGGCATAAAATCACTCTATCCAATGATCAGTGTCCTATTACAGCTGTTGAGATAGAGAAGATGAAGGTGATTCTTTATGATTCGGTAGTAGGAAGCCTCATGTGTGTTATGCTTTGCACTAGACTTAATATTTGTTTTGTTGTTGGCATGGTTAGCATATATCAGTTTAATCCAGGACAAGAGCATTAGACAGTGGTAAAACATATAATCAAGTACCTAAAAAGGACTAAAAATTATATGTTAGTTTATCAGCCAGATGGTCTAGTACATTTGGGGCATACAGACTCAGACTTTCAGTCAGATAAGGATTCCTAAATATCTACCTCGAGATATGTGTTTACCTTGAAAGGTGGAGCCATAAGTTGAAAGAGTATCAAGTAATCCTGCATTGCTGATTCTACCATGGAGGCTAAGTACGTGGCAGCTTCTGAAGCAGCCAAGAAGGCCGTTTGGAAAGCACATCGAGCATAAATATCACCTGATACGAGAAATTATACAGAAGGGTGATGTTGCTAAAACCAAGATTGCATTAGCAAATAACCTTGTAGATTATTTTACAAAAAGCTTACCGACTAAGGTTTTTTAAAGTCATGTAGAGGGTATGGGAGTCAAATATATTGCAGTATAGTTTTGTGTATAAGTGGGAGATTGTCAGGATTGCATACTAAAAATCATTATTTTAATTTTAGTATTTAATGTTATTTCTTAATAAAATTAGTTTTTTCATTTTATAAGAATCTTAATGAGTAATGTATGCGTTTCATTATTTATTTAATATTGTGCATGAGTATCTTTTATTTTACATAACATTTAATCTGATGTGTAGAGTTCGACTTACACGCAGAAGACTAGATTATCGATTTTTGTAGAATATAAGTTTATGGTTCACAGTTTTAGATGAAATTGGACAAATCATCTATACGACTGTAGCACAATATGTTAGTAGATCTGTCTTGATTATGGGTAATATTAATTGTGTTAGGGTCGGATACTAAAAATCATAGATTTTATTTTTTTATTTTAATAAAATTAATTTTTTCTTTCATGATAATCTTAATGAGCAATATATGCAATATCATTTCTTTAATATTATGCATGGTTGACGTTTATTTTGTACATTATTTAATCTGGTGTGTAGAGTACGGCTTTCACACAAAAGACCAGATTTTAGGTTCTTGTAGAATATAAGTTTTTGTTCACAGTTTAGATGAAAATAGACATACCATCGGTATAACTGTAGCACAGAATTTTAGTAGGCCTGTCTTGGTTACGGGGAACAGATAATAGCGTCGTCTATTATTTCGATTCTCTGTGCTAGTATACTTTGTTTGTATTGAACGAGACACATTTAGGTAATTAATTTTATGCTGATTATATAAATTAATTCACACCCCAAGGTTATTATGAGAGTGTTTATACTATTAATCCTAAAATAACTATTGATTTGTGTATATTTAATATTCGTTATTTTGATTCATTAGAGGGTGTGATCTTATATGGGTCTATATTCTCGGTGAATTGGATAACGGTATTAATTATATGGTGAATATTAATTATTGACAGAATTCACGTCTCGATAGTTCGGGATTGACGATACGCCCCTTAAGGAAACTTACAAGTTTTGACCGGGTCAAACCCTGTAGGTAGATTTTATTATCCGATGGTCAAATAAAGATAGTTTTAAGATTATGACTTAGAGTGCAATTACAGTTCTTTAGTGGTGTGTGAACTGTAATCTAGTTTTTTATAAAAATTACAGAAATGGCTGCAAGATTTTTATAATTACAGATACTGTTGAGAGGTTTGCTTAATTGTGAAAATCGCTAAATACGTATTTAGGTTGCACTAGAAGTTTTTGTCATAATTACTCCACAGGTCCATACTGTAGTCCTATAAATATGCGGATAGACTGAACTAAATTCATAACTTGTCTTTAAAACTAAAGCTGACCAGATTCTGCCGGTATGAGTTCTCGAATGATCGTAACCCACACTACGTTCGAGAATCACATTAGGGAATACAGTAGAAGGTCTGATGGGAACTTCAACTCGGAATCAAAAATCGTAGTTGGAGAATCGACCAAAAAGGTATTCTTCCAAATTAACTGTGATGGTACGAATTTTTATTTTGATCGGTCGACATCAAAAGTTTTATCTGGAGCCCGTTTTAGCGATTGCCCATCCAATTATTTTTTTTATCAAAAATCGTTTACAAAAATAATGATCTTGGCAGTTTTGCCTCCAACAATTGTTATCAGAACCATATTATTTTTTGTTTACAATTTATCGAGAGGTCGGGTAGATTTAGAACTATGCTAACTTTGTTTTGTAGGCGTTCTAATCCCGATTTTATGATCATTTTCTTATTCGTGTTTGATTGAATGATTTGGATGATGATTATAATTATTTTTTTAATCACGAGGGTTGATTGAGATAATTTAAGTTTTGTAGATCGAATGTGAGCCTACGGACATAATTTTTCGATGTAAAATTTTTTATTTATTTTTAAATATTAGTTTAGAATATTTAAGAACAGGTTGAATATCCAAGAACACGAAGAATAGGCGGCGGCATCGGCGGTGGTTTCAGAATTTACGGGCCACGGATCGCGGTGGTTTTCCATGAATTTTTTAACAAATTTCCACCAGTTTTTCTGCAGTTTTTATGCTTAAAGACAGTATTAAACAAGTCCCAAAAACATTAGAAAAAAAGGGGCACAAAATAGCCCACCTAGCGGCACCACCGGTGGCGATTCAGGGCTATTTTTTGATAATATTTTATGTTGTTTTTTAGATTGGTTTTGAGCAGATTTTTAGGCATAAAATAGCAGTAAAATACCACTGGAAAACAGTCCAAAAAGATAGAAAAAATGACATCAAAATAGGTAGCAAAAAGCGACAACAGCAGCGGCCTTAGGCTGCGGAGGCACAGGCTGCTCGGGGCTGTTTTTCGAGATTTTTCGGGACAGTTTTTGAGATGCTTTTCAAGGCATCATATTGCTGGATATCAGTGGTAAAATCAGTGAAAAATGGGAGCCAAAATAACTACGGAACAAGCTAAAACAAGCAGCACAACAGCAGCGGCGGTGGGCGGTGCGGCGCAACGGCTTCTTGGGCTTTTGATGGCTATTTCTGAGCTGTTTTCGAATCAAATCTTTTTTTTATATAGAAATATAGTATATTTCATTAGATGCGTTTCAAAAAAATAGGATGAAAACAAAGTTCAGATGAAGCCGGAACAGTCTCGAGAAGTTGGCGGTGCATTGCTGTTGCGAGACAACAACGTTTTTTGTGTTTTGGCGGCCATGGAAGCCTGTGTTTTCAGACTATTTTTGACCAATTTTTTGACAGAAAAATAGTATGTTTTGTTAGCTATGTTTCAAAAATATGGGAACAAAAACAAATTTCGGGAAGAGGTCGAAAAAGCCTCGGGAAGAGGTTGGTGCAGTGCTGCCGGCGGGGCCGACAGGTGGCCGACGGTGGTGGCTACTTTTGGGACTCCTGGTGGCTCTTTTCTGATATGTATTCATCAAGATGTTATATATTTGTATATCACTACAAATTAAAGAATTTCGATGCAATCTGGATGCCGATAAGCAGTTGTTTCAAATGATTGAAACTCTTACAGCTTATCTTTGAACATGAGATTAAAACTCATCAGAGTTTCTATTCGAACATAAAATCAGAATATATACGTATTTTACATTTATATTCTTATGAACTGCATGGATAATGTATATCTATTTTATATTTTTTTGTTAATTTAATTAATTCGAAAAATTTGATTTTAATTAAATATTTTGTAAAGAAAAATAAAATTAAGTTTTTTTAATTAAAGAAAAAAACTTTAGATATTTTATTTTTTACAAAATATCACGTTTAAGATGATTTTTTATTAAATCGGATATCTTGAAAAAACGTAAAAATTAATTCTGAATTTTGAATTAGTTAAATAAAAAAATATTTAATCTAAATAAATTATTATTTTTCAAAAAATATGTAACATAAAATAAAATAATTGAATGCTTTTAATCACTACCTTAACTGAAAAGTTGAAGAAAAAACTGTGCATTCATCGAATTTTATTTGTTACCCATTAAAACACGAAAAGATGGTTTGACAAATCGAAATTCTTGGAATCGTATACATGAAAATGTGGTTGATTCTTTCAAATCGTGTAGTTTTCGAAATTAATAAATTTATTTTAATTAAACGAATTTTTATAACGTTCAAAAATATTTTAAAAATCTAAGTGGGAGAGAGAATGTATCCATAGATAAATCACGCAGTCTCCATTACCAGTTTATAGGCGATGTAATTAAATCTTGCGTGTTGCAGTAAGGCCTTTCTCCCCATCGGACAAATTAATTGTGGTATTACCAGTACAAACCTCCTTTATGGGTAATTCTAGATAATTGTTAGTGTGGTTCACTTCTCCATCTGAAGGGTTCATTGCGAAGCGATTGATTTGGAATTAGGTGATGGTTAACACTTAACTGTAAATAATTAGTATCCTCTCCATCTAAGTCACTGCTATTATTTACTAGACTGAAACGATGTCAGCTATTGAATTTTACTTGGCGGGGTCAGTTGCCTAGATAGTAAAATCAAAAGGAATTGACATGTCTGGACAACAATGGATAGTTGATGTCCTGCCATCGAGCCATGCTATTCACAAGGAATCAGGCTGTTGGCAAATTTTTTTAAAAATGGTAGAGAAAACCAAATTAAAATAAAATTCAAGGTTTTGCTCGTCATAATTAACGGTTATTTTTAATTATGTGATTTTCAAGAATAAAATGACTTTCAATTCACTCACGGTTATACTCAACAAAAACAAACTAATGAGATCGAATTTTGTTGACTGAAAAAGTAACTTGGATATAACTTTAATTACCAAATATATTTCTTCAATATCAGAAAATGTGTTTATTTTCGAAAAAGGTTCTTCCTCTTGGCCAAAAGGCATGAAGAAAAAAAAAAGTTCAAAAAGAGGGTGACGCGATTTCAAAGGTAGTTAGTGGGCCACTGACTGGTGTAAAAAAGCCGAAAGACAGATGTTTTCATTACAATTAGACACGACACTAGAAAAAGTTATATCCAGTTTATCTCAGCAAGCTGAACAAATATGGTAATTTTTGTTCACTGGTTGTGAAAACATGTTTAGCGGTGTTATCTACCGGTACCTGGTGTGTAGATACAGGAGCCACTAATCATGTCTGTAATTCGTTACAATAATTTCAAGAAACCCGACAACTTAGTGATGGATAGATTTACCTGCATATGAGTAATAATATAAAGGCAACAGCAGTTGAGTGGGAGATGTCACTCTCAATTTTAGTGGAGATCGAATTTTAGTATCGATAGATTGTCTTCATGTACCTTCCATTATAAGGAACTTAGTTTTCGTTTCTAGATTGGTTAAAGGCGAATATTTGATTTATTTTAATAACTCTGTGGTTATTAAGGATAATAACGGGTTATCTGTTCTGATACATTGGTGGATGATCTTTATGTTATTACTCCAATCTCTCCTACACTGCAACTAACTAAATTGAATAACACATCTAATTTATCATATAAGATAAAGTTTCCTTCTTTAATGAACCAAATATTTTTTTATCACTTACGCTTGGGTCATATTAATCTAAAAATGATAAATAAACTGATAAAAGATGGACCTTTGAGTTCATTGGAAGTGGAGATACTTCGTGTCCGTGAATCCTGCTTAGAGAGTAAAATGACCAAGAGTCCCTTTTCGGCCAAAGGCTATAGAACTAAATAATTGTTGGAACTGGTTCGCTATGATATATGTGGTCCTATGACAATTCGGCCTAAAGGAAGCTTTGAGTATTTCGTTAGTTTCATTGATAACTACTTAAGGTATGGATACATTTACATGATACACTATAAGTCTGAATGTTTTGAGAAATTTAAAGAATTCAAGCCGGACGCGAAGAAGCATTTGGATAAAAGTATCAAATCACTACGAACCAACCGTAGTAGAGAGTACCTCTTTGAAGAGTTTAGAGACTACCTATCATCAGAAGGGATTATATCCGAGTTGACTGCACCGGGTACTCCGCAGCAGAATGGTGTAGCAGAAAGAAGGAATAGGACTCTTATGAAGATGATAAGGTCTATGATGATTTATTCAGGTTTTACCCGATTCATTTTGGGGACTCACATTAGAGACATCGGCTTACATTCTGAACTTGGTACCTTCTACTCTCACAGAATTGTAGATCGGGCATAAGCCTAGCTTGAGACATATTCGAATTTGGGGTGTCCAGCACATGTGTTGAAAGGAAATGCGAGTAAGAACCGAGGACAGAAGTCTGTTTCTTTATGTGATATCCCAATGGAACGAAGGGGGCCTATTTTACAATCCTAAGGATCAGAAAGTCATTGTTAGCATCAATACCTGATTCTTGGAAGAGAATTACATTATGGACCACAAGCCCAAAAGTAATATTATTCTAGAAAAAATGAGAAAAAATACCAGTATAACGGAAGATGAATCACAAGTCACTGATATCCCATTGCTTCGTCGTAGTGGGAAGATTATCGGGACAGGTACAAATCATGAACAGGGTGCTTATACACATGGTTCAGATTCTGCACAACGTGTTATACTAGTACACAGACACAGGTAGTGTCTCGCCGTAGTTGGAGGGATGTTCATCAACCTGATCGGTATATGTTCTTGGGAGAGTCTTTTGACAAGATCTCGACAGAGCTAGATATCGAAGCCTGTAACTACAATAAAGCACTTTAGGACAATGATGCAGATCTTTGGCAAAAGACTATGAATTCAGAGATAGAATCTATGTATTCTAATCAGGTCTAAGAACTTTTAGAACCACCCAAAGGGATAAAACTCATTAGATGCAAATGGATCTAAAAGAGAAAGAGAGTAGCAGACAGAAAGGCTGATACCTTCAAAGTTAGGCTTGTTGCAAAAGGGTTCACTCAGAAAGAAGTGATCGATTATGAGAAAATCTTTTCGCTGGTAGCCATGCTTAAGTCTATCCAGATTCTTTTATCCATTGCTACTCATTTTAATTACGAAACTGGCAAATAGATGTCAAGACAGCTTTCCTTAACGAAAGTCTTGATGAGTGTATCTCTATGGTACAACCAGACGGTTTCATAGCGAAGGACCAGGAGCACATGTTTTGTAAGCTTAAGAGATCCATTTATGAACTTAAGCAGGCATCGAGATCTTGGAATACTCAGTTTGATCATGCCATAAAGTCTTATGGTTTTGATCAGAGTCCAGATGAGTCCTGTGTGTACAAGAAGCGTGACGAAAATATGGTGATCTTTTTAGTACTTTATGTAGATGATGTCTTACTCATCGAAAATGATGTGGGGGCATTATCTACGGTAAAAGTATGGTTATCCGGATAATTCGATATGAAAGACTTGGGAGAAGCCAGTCACATCCCAGGGATCAAGCTTGTGCGACATCGAAAACAAAGGATGTTAGGCTTATTTCAAGCAAAGTATATCGATGATATCCTTACTCATTTTAGCATGCAAGATTCCAAGAAAGGGTTTCTCCTTTTCAGGTATGCAATCACTCTATCCAAGGATCAGTGTCCTAAGACACCTGATGAGATAGAGAAGATGAAGGTGGTTCCTTACACTTCAGCAGTAGAAAGCCTAATGTATGCTATGCTTTGCACTAGACCCGACATCTGCTTTACTATTGGAATGGTTAGCAGATATCAGTCTAACTCAGGGCAGGAACATTGAATTGCGATAAAGAATATAATCAAGTACCTGAAAAGGACTATGGATTATATGTTAGTTTACCAGGCAGACAGTATAGTACCTTTAGGGTACACAAACTCAGATTTCTAGTCAGACAAAAATTTCCAAAGTCTACCTTAGGATATGTGTTTACCTAAGGAGGTGGAGCTATAAGTTGGAGAAGTATCAAGTAATTATGTATTGCTGATTTCACCATGAAGGTCGAGTATTTGGCAGCACATGAAGCAGCCAAGGAGGTATTTGGCTCAGTAACTTCCTGTTAGATCTAGATGTGGTACCTTCAGTTCAATCGGCTATTACACTTTATTGTGATAATAGAAGAGCAGTTGCAAACTCGAAGGAGCCAAGAGTCCACAAGAAAGAAAAGCACATTAAGCGTTAGTATCACCTGATAGAAGAAATTGTACAGAAGGGTGATGTTGTTGTGACCAAGATTGCATCAGGAGACAACCATGCAGATCCTTTTACAAAGAGCCTACCGACTAAGACTTTTGATTGTCATATAAATGGCATGGGAGTCAGATGTATGGCAGTATGGTTTTGAGTATAAATGGGAGATTGTTAGGGTTGTATACTGAAAACCATGAATTTTATTTTGATTTTAGTATTTAATCTTATTTTAATAAAATTAATTTTTCATTTTATGAGAATCCTAATGAGCAATGTATGCAATATCATTTCTTTAATATTATGTATGGATGTCCTTTATTCTGTACAGTATTTAATATGGTGTGTAGAGTACGGCTTGCACACAGAAGACTAGATTTTAAATTCTTGCAGAATATAAATTTTTGTTCACAATTTAGATAGAATGGACATACCATCAGTACGACTGTAGTACAGAGTTTTAGTAGGTCTATCTTGGTTACGGGGAATAAATAATAGCGTCGTCTATTATTCTGACTCTCTGTGCTAGTACACTTTGTGTGTATTGAACGGGACACATTGGAGTA